>CAUYPO010110565.1:0-21551 GCA_963574435.1 Cheirogaleus major
AAGAAGGGGGGGGGAAGAAGGGGGGGGGAAGAAGGGGGGGGGAAGAAGGGGGAAGAAGGGGGAAGAAGGGGGAAGAAGGGGGAAGAAGGGGGAAGAAGGGGGAAGAAGGGGGAAGAAGGGGGAAGAAGGGGGAAGAAGGGGGAAGAAGGGGGAAGAAGGGGGAAGGAGAAGAAGGAGAAGAAGGAGAAGAAGGAGAAGAAGGAGAAGAAGGAGAAGAAGGAGAAGAAGGAGAAGAAGGAGAAGAAGGAGAAGAAGAAGACCATGATCCTTGGAATTCATGGCCTTCCATGGCTGTGTAACTGAACTATGTCTGTCAGGGTTTTCTCTGTATTTGTTGGAAATGTTTTAAGTTAATGCCTGTTCTGGTCTCATTCATTTGGAGATATGCTATCATTTTTGCATGGCCATAAATCATACTTCAAGGAACCTGCTCCCAAATCCCCATGTGTTTTAAGTTATAGGAGAAAACCAGAGTCCCATTAGAGGAGAGTCGCATGTTCGTGAGCAGAAAAATAGTCTGCTGTCCAAGGCAGACACCAATAATCAATCCAAATTTAGAAGCACTGTTTGTTTTAAGCTGAAAGAGACCTTTAATTCTCTGTTGTCTCCTGGACTTTCATGAATTCATCAAATCTTACGCTTAACATAGCTTTAAAAAAAAGTCTGAAAATAATTTTAAAAATAACTTAGGATATTGATAACCAGCAAGTCTAAGGAGCTCTATTAAGACACCTCCTCTTTCCCAGTTGTAAAAACTCCATCAGCAAGACAGACCTCTTTCTGACCCATCTCCCACTCCTTCAACCTTGGAACTCTTCCATTATATGGTCTAAAACCCACTATCGGTCACCAGCAGAATCCCCTATATATCCTTAACCTCTTTTCCAAACATTCTCTTCACTTATTCCCCCTAAGCAAACCTTGGTTCTTCTCTAAAGTCACTGTTTCTCGAAGCTACCCCATTGTTTAAAAGACTCATGAGTGAGAGAAATAAATATAAGTTAACATAAGCCACTGAGATTTTGGAGTTGTTTGCTATGTAGTATGGTCAGCAAAGTTGACTATAACTGATACTAAAAGAGGGGTGCTGCCATAACCAAACCCTAAAAGCTGTGGTACTGACTTCAAGACAGGGTGATAGAAGACAAGGAAACACTCACAGGAACTTAAGAAATGGAGACACAATATGCCATACTGAAATGGTTGGTAAACAGTGCCTTCTAATAACCTAGAAGGCAGAAAATGCATTAAATGAAGTTGTAGCAGAGCTGCCCTAGTTGACCCAAAGACAGTGAGAGAAATAAATGTTTGCTAGTCATAAGGTCTTGAAATCTGGGGATTATTCACTATGCAGTATTATTGCAGCAATAGTTGAGTATCTCAAAGGACAGTCATCCCATTTGTCTACTATATCCCATCCACTCTAGGCTATCACAGGAAACTGCTAATAGTAATTATTCCTTATTTTAAAATTACCAGATTTGTCTGCTCTACCAGTTCATTCCTAACAGTAAACATCTTATAATGTCATCGTTTAAAAAAAAATCCTTTGCTGTCCACATCCCCCTATAGCTAATGCTCCATTTCTCTCCCCTCTTTATGGCAAAATTCCTCTAAAGAGCTGTATATATTCACTGTATTCTCCTTCCATTCTCTTTGAGCCCATATCAATCATGTTTACACTCCTACCACCTCAAAGCTACTCTTGTCTTAGATCATGTAATGGGGAAAGGAAAATCTCGGCAAAAATGATGCTGGGAAAATTGGATATCCACATCCAAAAGAATGAAGCTGGATCCTTACTCTACCATACATAACAATTGATCCATTAATCAAAATGGATCCATGACTTAAATGTAAAAACTGAAACTATAGAATTTCTAGGAAAAAAACATACATGAAAAGCTTTATGACACTGGATTCAATAATGATTTCATGGATATGATATCAAAAGCACAGATAACAAAAGTAAAAATAAATAAAATGGACTACAACAAAATTAAAAACTAGTATACATCAAAAGAAACAACAGAGTAAAAAGAAAACCTACAGAACAGGAGAAAATACTGGCAAGTCATATATCTGATAAGGGTAAATATCTAGAATATATAAAGAACTCCTATAAGAGTTCAACAGTGAAAAAACCCAAAAGAAAACAGGATCTGGAAGAGATATCTGTAAATCCATGTTCATAGCAGCATTGTTCACAACAGCCAAGAGGTGGAAACAACCCAGACATCCACTACAAATGAACAGATAAATGTGGTATATTAATACAATGGAACATTTTCAGCCCTAAAAGAGATGAAAAACCCATTATAAAGACAAATGCATTTATAATACATGGAAATGTATAAGGTGAAAATGTCCACAGTTTAAACAAATTACAACAGACTTAAAAAACACAGGCATCATTCAGTGGAGATATGTTGCCCATGCAGAAGTAGGGTCATCTATGTTGCTAAATCCCATGATTGATTCTCAATCTTCATTAGCTGGATTAGTCAGAAACATTTGACACATTGTTTAGTCCCTCCTCTCCTGTACATTTTCTTCCTCACTTGGTCTGCATTAATGCTCACAAATATTTGGTGAAGTTTCCCCATGGATGGACTATATATCCTCCTGCTGAGGATATATGAAATGAGGATATATGTCATGTGACAATGCAATCAATGAAATGAGAGTGGAAATGACAGACATAACCTGAAAATATAACCTTTAAGAGCTGACATTTGATTTGCCATGTGCTCTTTTCCCTCTGCCATATGACCAGCAATGTTCTAGATCAGGGACTAACACACTATGGCAAATTTGCCTTTTGATGTAAATAAAGTTTAAATGGGATACAGTCATGTCCATTCATTTATGTATTATTTATGGCTGAGTATTAATGGTTATGACAGAGACTTTATGGCCCACAAAGCCTAAAATATTTACTTTCTGCCATTTTATAGAAAAAGTCTGCCAATGATTGTTCTAGACAGAGGCTGCTCTATCATTCTGGGTACTGAAGTGAAGATGAGCTCATTTCAGATGGATATGGCCTGAGTGAGAAATAAACTTTTGTTCTTTAAGTCACCAATATTTTGAGGAAGTTTGTTACTACAGCATAATCTATGGCACAGAAGTTCTAATTTGACTTACTCAGAGCTTAAACAATAGATACCAAAGGGTACTGGTTTTGCTTCTACTTCACCATTCCCTCCTTTCTGATCACCTTTCCAGGTCCCCCTTTCTATCTCCCAACCTCTAAACATTTGAGTGCTGTGGGATGCAGTACTTGAACCTCTTCTCTTTGGTCTATATTCACTCCCTTAGTGAATTGATCCAGTTTCATAACTTTAAAAACCATAAAAGCTGATGACTTCCAATTTTATATTCCCAGTCCAGATTCTCCCTAAACTTAAAATTCATATAACTGCCTAATTAAGATCTCCTTTTATTAAAATTAGATTTTTTTAGTCTAACAGGCATTTCAAACTTAATATGACCTAAACAAAACTCCTAATCTTCCATCCAAACTCCCTGCAGACTTTCCCATCAAAGTCAAGTCCAACTCCATCCTTTTGATTGCTCAGGCTAAATACATGTTTGGCCATTCTTTAATTCCCTCTTGTCTCTCACTTCTCATATTTGATCGATCAGCAAATCCCTTTGGCTCCATCTTCAATATATAGCCAGAATCTGATTATATCATCTATTGTCCAATGCTACCACCTAGTCTAAGCTAACATTCATCTCTCATTTCTATCACTGTAATGGTTTCCTCACTGCTTTTCCTGTTTCCCACCTTGCCCTGCTATAATCTCTTCTCAGCACAGTAGCCACAATAATTCTTTCAATACCAAAGTCAGATTATTACTTCTTTGCAAATCCGTCCCATGTGTTTCCAGGTCACTCAGAGTAAAAGCCAAAGTCCTGTCACAATATGCCTGTGCCTCCTCACTCTTTCCCTCTCACTCATCTCTCTCAGATGCTTCCACTCTAGCCACACTGTCATCCTTACTGGTCCTTGTACAGTTCAAGTAGGCTGCTGGTGAAGAGCCTTTTGAATTTGCTGTTCTCTGTACTTGGGATGCTCTTGCCCACGTACCCAAATACCCATACTTTCTTCAGGTCTTTGCCCCAGTGATACTTTGCCCCAGTGAGCTCTTCCCTGTCCAACCTATTTAAAATTATAAACACCTATTTTTATTTTCTTTCATCTACAGCATTTACATATATTACCTATAATATATTTTACTTAACTGTTTACTCACTACCTCCCCAGATAGAATGAAAGCTCCCAGGGGGCAGGGATTGTTATCTGTATTCTTTCAGCGCTATCTCCCTTGTGCCTGCAATGGTACCTCAACACACAGTAGACACACAGTATTTGTTGAATTAAAAAATGAATATGTAGGATAAGAAGCAGGTCTAGTTTATATCATATATTTCTAAGTTATAAACCAATAAACCAGGCACTTAAACTGGAAAAGAAATGCTGCAGTGAAGACAAAGATGCATATAGTTTTAGTAAAATACTTTCGTACTTTTGTAATAAATCTTTTTTTCTTTTCTCTTATTTGCAGCAAAAGAAATAAAATACAAAAATTATGAGGACTAGAATTCAACACAATTATATTTAGAGCCCCTATACTGAAGTCCTATTTTTAAAATTAGTTCTTTTTTATATTTCTAACATACTACTTTTAACCATCACAGAATTTTACTTCCAGGAAGTATATTTGTATGACATGCCAGCTTCCTAAGAAATGAATAAAACATTCAACTGTAATTCATAAAACAGAAAAGAATTTATTCAATAGCAACTCTCATCAATTTTTCTGAAAAGCAGTATATGAAATTCAACTTTATCCTTCAACCGTCTTTCACTTTTTTCCTTTAGTTGTCAATATTTCTCCAAGCTAAAAAAAAATTTTTAAATTAATTCCTACGCCAAGGCTCAGATATTACTAAAAATAACCATTTATCAAGCTAATTCTTTTAGAAGAGGAGAAAAATGTAAAAAAGAGCTAACAATATTTGTAGATAAGCACAGTACAAACACTCCTTGAATGGAAGCCTGTTTATTTCCCACACAGACCACATCTGTCAGCCATGAGAATAAAATTAAATTAAAATGAGTACTTCTCGTTGTCATCAGATATGTGATATAAATCTAGTTTTGGGTATAAAACATGCTTCAGTTAACCAAACTTAAATTTTATTTTAAACCAGCACATTTTATAATAACCTAGAATTATTTCACCAAGGGGAAAAATCGCTCACAAAATTAAAAAAAAAAAAAAAAACTAGAGGGGGGGGGTAAATGAGAGGAGAAAGAAAATAATCCACTCTTTAAGTGATAAAATGTCACATCTACCAAGCCTTTGAAGATTACTTTGATATATCTTTTCCCCCAAGGAACTCATTACTTGTATTTCAGTGAAGACAGTGCTGACAGACACTGGCTCCCTTATTAAAGATTTCCTTTTTGTTGGAACTCAGCAAACTAATCATACCATTTTCAAATTCAGTTAATAGGTATCTTTTGGCATACTGAAGATAAAGCCATTACATTCAGTTCAAGTAAAAGTTTCAACTGTTTTGTAACGCTAATGTGACTGTTATTTTTCATTACTTACCGAGTCCTAAAAGATCCACAGTGGGCTCTGCATCTTTTTTAGGGCTGGTACTTTTCTTAGGTTCCAATTGCTGATCTTCTTTCTTCTGTAGCTTTAAAGTAAACAATTAGATTTACTAATTTTTCTTAAATAAACTGAAGTCTTTTAAGCCCTAATTACACGTATTTTTGATAAAGTATAATGGAGCATATGAAACATAGTATAGTGAAGCCTAGAGCATTTTTTGTTATATAAAATCAAGTAACCATGATCATTGAATTTGCAATGGCAATCCTTACATATTGAGACCCCAAAATAGTGAATATACAAATTTAACTCTTAATATAATTGTTCTTAACTGTTAACTCTTTTATATGAAATAAAATTCAAATTTTTTTGAAGAAATGCATTTCATATTATTTCCTAGCTACTCTCAATGCACCCTTGTTAGCCAAGATTGGGAGGCCTTGGAGTCTTCATGAGTACATCGTTACTCCCCTCTCGTCCACACTGCTTATGTTACATGAGACACTACTGCACCAAGAAAAGCCTACTGAAATGTTATTTGATATGTTTTCCTCCTAAGTCTACATTATTACTTTTAAAATAGAATATTCTTATAGTTCTCAGGAGCCCATGTCACAGATACACATTCCAGGCTTTCTTTTCCTTTCTCACAAAAAACGTTGTATGGGACAGAATGAAAAGATCTATACCTACTGGATTCTCAACTCTAAAGCCTACCTCTCTTAAACTAAGAAAATAAAATATTTGTTCATTCACTCATTCATTTTTTAAATCATTCCTTCAAAATCATTGCTTCTATAACTACCTAAAGAATTCACAACTTAGTTGTTACATGAGTTCACTTTTTGTTAGCTATTACAGATATACAATTTCTAAGAACATACACCTACCCGTACTTGTTTTTCACACTACTATATCCTCAGAAATTTTTTTAACCAATTAACCTACCATCACAGATATCAATTCTTTAACAACATTGTCAAATATAAAATTATCAGAATTATCATTATTATTTTTAAACTTTCAGAAGTTTAACGTAATTCACTCCACGCTCTCTATTCTTTCACTTTTCAACTTCCAATATAGGTTAAGATTTATCCTGCTTAGCAAAAGGATTTCAAAATAATTTCAAAGAAAGCAATTCAAAGAATTGCTTATAATAAATGAAGCAATTCTTTTCAACTGATTACTGAAACTGCTAGAACTTTTATTTATTTACTTACTTACTTATTGGACAATCTGTACTACTATAAACACTCAAATCTGCAAGGGAATCTGAGGATCAAGGGGCCACAGCATGCAAACTTCAAATATCCTAGGGCAGGATCCCAGCAGCTTCCTTCCTGAGTTAGGTCTTCATTGGTCACATCCCTGCCTATAACACTCAGTTAGGTCTTCATTGGTCACATCCCTGCCTATAACACTCTAGAGTGTATTATGCTTAGTGGGCACTTAAAAAATCTAGTCACAAATTTAATTTGATTTAAAATCAGAATACTTTAAAGTTGAAAATAAACTTAGATAATCTGGCCAAATTCATTCATTCTGCAAATTAACTGAGGTTCAGATATTACATGCCTAACAGGGACAGACTAACTAAAACTCATACTTTCTGCCACTAAAATGTAGAATTCTTTCTTTGGTATATTTTACTGAATCTTCTTCCATGGAAAGAAGTATAAAACAAAACAAATCTGTGAGGGATACCTTCCCATTCACTTTCTATGGGCTAAGAACCTAGAACCTCTTCAAGCTAAAATGATTTTTTTTAAAAAAAATTCAAATCCAAATTCTGGTTTATAAAGTATTTCACCATCAAATTAGAATTACCTTTTGAAATATTGCTGAGTATGAAACTAGCCTTCATTGTTTGAAAAGAGGAGAAAATGCCAAATCAAACAATGCAGAGGTCCTCCTATGATCTTGACTTTCCCAGAACTACTACAAACAATTTGGAAAACATCTTTCCCGATGTCCACACATCTATCTCTGTCCTAAGAGCTTCCTTTCTTCTTTAAATTTCAATTGCATCATAGTTTAAATGGGTGTCCATCGACCATTTCCATAGTTAACTGTATAATAAAGAACACATGTAAGTACAGTTGTGCAGGGTAAAGACAAACTTTAAGAAAAGAATAAGGGAATATCCTAAACAGTTTATCAAAATGCAGGTGCAGTCCACTTGTGGTTTACAAAATCTATTTTATGGACCACAACTAAAAATTTTTCTGTCATGTAAAAAAAATGAAATAGAACAGAAAATAGAGTGCACTGCACAAAGTAAATATCCAGAATTGTTGTTTTGCACATTTGCATACACATGGGAGCACAAATCTGGATCCTAATATAAAATGTATTTCTTACCACAGTGGTAGGCTGAAAACACTGCTCTAAATACCGTCTGGTCCTTTGCTCCTACAATGGGTCAAATTATGAGTGAGAAATGTCTATGCCCTAAACCTTATTACTGACAATAGAATTGGCTATTCTATAATAGATGGTTACCACACTTCAGACATGAATTATCCTTAGATTTGGCATCTGATAGGTTGTTCCAGAGATCAAAAAAGCAAAAGGGTTGATCACTTCAAAAGCAGGTATTCCTTCACCCTCCAATCTTGCTGAGGCAGTAACTTGAATACATCAGTGTGTAGCAAAGGTAATTTTAGAGATTATCTTCTATGTCTTTATAGTAATCCAGGTACTACCTCATATACATTAGTGAAAGCTACAAATATTGAATTCAGATGATATTCTTCTTTACTCACAAATGTAAACATAGAAAATTAACTTCATTATTTTTATTTTGAAACATTCAAGAACAGACATATCAAAGCATCAAACTACATACATAAAAAATCTTTCTAAAATTCTAGAGTAATAAATAATCGTTTAGAGCTGAATATCCATTAAAAGTTACTTTATTTATTTATTTATTTTTTTGAGACAGTCTTGCTCTGTTGCCCTGGGTAGGGTGTGGTGGCATCATAACTTACTGCAACCTCAAACTCATGGGCTCAAGCACTCCTCCTGCCTCAGCCTCCCACAGAAGTTACTTTCTGTAAAATTTTCTTGAATGACTTTCCAATAAAAACTGAAAATTAATTATTATTTATATTTGCAATAATTTTTACAGATAATCTGTATAAAATGACATGGAAGAGTATTTTTTTTCTTAGTCCTAGATGAGTAATAATATCTAAAACTATAGACTCAAGGGATGCTATATGTCCCCCAAAATCCATGTGTTGGAAACTTAATCCCAATTCAACAATGTTAGGAGGTGGGGCCTAATAAGAGGTGATTATCATGAGGGCTCTGCCCTCATGAATAGATTAATGGCATTACAAAAGGAATAGGTTAGTTATCAAGAGAATGGGTTTGTTATAAAAACAAGTTGGGCCTCCTCTTGCTGTCCCCTACTCTCTTGCCCTTTCACCTTCTACCATGGGACTATACAGTATAAAGGCCCTTACCAGATGCCGAAACCATGCTCTTGGACTTAACAGACTAAAAGTAAACACTTTCCAAATTAACCACTTTGTTAACACACACATGTGTAACAGATATGCCTTTCTGACAAGCCATTCTAAAATGAAAAAAAAGTTCAAGAACATGTCTGATTTTTTCCAAGTTTGCCTAAAACACAACTCATATTTATCAAATTTCATATTTATCATATTTATCATATTTTCAAGATATGAAGGTAGAAACCCTAAACAACATATGAATAAATTACTAATTTTTACCTCTGTTCTATAGCATACAATTCTGTTGTACCTTACTCAGAACCATGAGCCAAATAAACTTCTATTGTTTGCAAATTACTCGATCTGCAGTATTCTATTAATATCTATAGCACAAATGGACTAAGACAAGGACTAAAACAAAAAAAAAATCTTTGCATCTATCCTGCCATTATAAGGGTTCAAAAAAACCTAAAATGTGTAATCCTCTAAAACAGATATACATGTAGACTCAATCTTTAACAAAATTAAAAAATACCCATGTGTTGTATTTTATTCCATTATCTTGTACAGTTAAACTCAATATTATCACCATTAAATAGAGGGTTTAAAGTTTATTTCAAAAAAGCACTACTTCCAGCCATTAAATCATGTCCACTGCTAGGACTGCCTAACATTGCCATATGGTAAAAGCTGACAAGACAGCTCCCCAGTTTTTGATTGAGAAGGAAGATCATAGATAGCCTCAGATATTGGACTAGAAAGCACAGTTGAAATGATAAATCTCTTTTCTTTGTCACATTATATAATCCAGCATTTCAAAAATCAAACATTTAAAATTATTAAAATCAAATCTCATGAAATAAGATATGAAATTCAGAATAATTTTCTTCTTGTCCCTCATTACAATATCCATAGCAACAAGGCAATGAGATAGCCTTTAAATAGCCTAGATTAATCAAGATAAGAGCAGCAGTACCCTGTGTTAACAGTAAAAACCCTGTCTTCTCATGCTACTCTGAAGTCTACCTTAGTTTCTTAGTTACAACAAAGCATACTTGTTGCTCTCTTCTTTATTTATAACACACATCACCAATGTTAATGTTCAGAAAAGAACTATAAGCAGATTTCCAAAATATATTCCAATTAAACATTTTGGTCAACAAATAAACATATGTATAATAGATTATGCCCTTCTGATAAGTTCTTCTAAAATGAAAAAATCTTCAAGAACATGTCTGATTTTTTCCAGGTTTGCCTGTAACACAAGATGTCATATTTATAAAATATTTTCAAGACATAAAGGTAGTAAACTTCAAACAACAAACATATGAATATACAAACTATTAATTTGTATCTTTGTTTTATAGCACAATTTTGTTATACCTTGCAAAGAATAACAAGATAAAATTATATAAGATATTCGAAATATAGCTATCATATAAAAACAAAGTATGTAATATCTTAAAGTGAAATTTCAGAAGATTCAAGAATAAAAGTGCTATTATCTTGTTAGAATTTATGGGTAGGGACTATTAAAATGTGATAACAGTAAATCAATACCTTGATGACCACATCTTCCCTCATATAACTGTCACCATTTTGATATTTCACATTGAGCTTAGACAAAGCCAGCAGTATGCACAGAATCACTCCACTTTAAATTCTCCTGCGACTAAAAACATCACTTAAGGAATATGCCTTTTAATAAGGAATGCAGTTGACTGTGAGTGGATAAAATTAGGCAATTTATAATTTATTATACAAAATTTTCTAACAAGCTAGAACATAGGTCTACTTATAGAAAGCAATTTTATAAAATGTAATTTCCTTATATTCATATTCAGCAGATGTCTTATTCAAATTATTAAAGATTTTATTAGCAGAAGCTTCACTACCGAATCTTTTTGTGATTCATAATGCTACTCCACAGAATATAATTGAATCAAAAACTATTTAGCTTCCAGCTCCTACACTTAGCACCATTTCCTATCCCTTTAAATAACAGATATAATAGCTGATAGAATGTAATTCACTATTCTTTAACTGGCCAGTAGCATAAATACATAAGAATAGGGAAGCCATACAACTTTCTAAGTTCTAGAGGTAATTATTCAAAATTTTCTTTAAAAACTGACTACATCTCAAATTGTAACTTAACTAGTTTACCTATAATCAGTTTCCTTTAACATTCTTGGAATCATACAATTAGAAAGGACATAAAATCTATTATGTTCAACTCTTTCATTTTAAAGTTAAGGATATTAAAAAGTGACATGATTTGCCCAAAGGCTCTATAAGTGGCTATAGTCACAGAGGTTAAGCTCCTGACAGGGCTTCTTCCCCTGCACCATGATGTCTTTTGCTGAATAATTTCTATTTATCACAAATTAGATTTAAAAATAAATTATTTACCCAATGCTTCATGATGCATACATATTCTTCTTCCAATAATATAAAGGGAAAATGCAATAAAAAAATTCCAATATGACAGAGGGTCAGGGCAAGTATACAAATAATTTTAACTCAAGGTAGAATATAAAGACCACATGAAAGGTATGAGAGTCTTTTAAGTTCAAAGGTCATGGGTTGATTAAGATTTTAAAAAGGTAGTGACATAAACTTTCAGGAGTATAGGAAGAACATGAAAGAGTACAATAGGGAGGAGTTGGCAAAGACACCACGTGAAGAAAACTGAGTACAGGTTAGTAGGAAAGGAACTAGTGTAGGGGGTGTATCTGACTAATCTATAGGTCTACATATAAGGAAGTAATAAAAGATAAATCTGAATATTTTCATTTCATTTTATTTTACAATGTAGAAGCACCTAAATAGCCAACTAGAGCTAGTATTCAAATAGGCCACTGATTTTCAAGGGGGGGGGGGCGGTAGCAAAAAGAAAGATATTACTCCTGGGGAAGTGTGCTGCGCATATGAATTATACTGAGGAAGAAAAATTTGACCACCGCTGTTGGCATGAAGGTATGTGGCTGTGACATGGTCAGAGCAATGCTTTAGGACAATTAACACTAATCTACTGTCTCAGTAGAACTTGATATTTGAAATATATTTTCTAACAAGTTACTCAGCAACATAAAATTCCCAGAATACTATCTCATGGGGGTGCCTACTGAAATCTTCATAGTAGGTTAAAACTTTACTAAAATTTTTAGTAAAAATTCAAATGATGAGTTATTCAAAAGCTGTTGGATTATACATCATATATTCTACTATAAAAAGAGAATTCAAAGACTATATCATCCACATTGTTTACTCAATAAAACCTTTCAACTGTATGCTATAAATACATTAATAAAAATCACTCAGTCTTACATTCTTACGTAGATTGATAGCTATAATTACTATATGTTTGTATGTGTGTCCTTTCACAAAGGAATTATATACAACCTTATTTAAAGCAATTTTATATATAACTGTTATTTATTTTCAATCTTACTTTTATTTATTCAGAATCTTTAGTTTCTCTTTTTCTTCTTTACCATTCTTTATAATGTACTTATAGATCTTTTTCACATTAAATCTATAGATACATAGTGTACTCTGTTTTTGAATTTAATATTTTTTCTTAAATTGTATTTTTAGGGTTTAATTTAGAACTATAATCTATATTTTATTTCCCTAATCATATGAACATCTTTCAAAATGTTCTCTATAAGGCCTAGGGACACTAGTGTCCCAAACAACATTTCACTGGGCTTGAGAAGTATCAGCATTTTCATAAATACCAGAAGAAGCAGCCTTGAAGACATTTAGTCAATTCATTACATGATGCATAAAACACTACTCTAACATCTCTCATATATCTGTTCTCTCTGTAAGAAAATTTTCCAGTATTCTGGAATCACTGTATATGATGATACAACATATTTTGTATTTGGATAATTCCAAATATTAGAAAGTTTCCTCTCTGGGCAACTTGTAACATCCACCCACTTATCCATATTTTCCATGTATAGCCATGCACACAACAAATGGAGGAATAAGTGGAGCTGAGCTTCTCAGAAACCATAGCAGACCACGAATTCATACCAAACCTTTGGTCATCTAAAAATCTCGACATTATCTTTTGTGCTATCATATTTAGGGCAGTTGAGGTTTGGGTGCATTTATTTCAGAATATTACATTTAACCAATTTGTTGGTATTTTATGTTTAAGACCTTCTGGGAGATTGATTTTGTCATTCAATGTCTTAACTATTAGCTGGGTTACTCGAGAGGCTGAGGTGGGAGGATCACCTGAGCCCAGGAATTTGAGCTTGTACTGAGCTATAATCACATCATTGCACTCTAGCCTGAGCAACAGAGTGAGACCCTCATCTCTTTAAAAAAAAAAGTCTCAACTAATCTTTATTGCTTGGTCATTTGAAAATTTGAACACTATAACACTGATGTACTCCATTAATAAAAATGCTGAAAAGAACAAAGTCCAGTACTGAGCCCTGAAGAAGGCAGAGAACTCCCTCTAAACTGACATTAATTCTATTAACTGAACTTTCTGGGCACAGCTGTCCAACTAGCTCACAATCTATCCTACTATCTGATTATCACACCTACCTGTCTACATCTTGGCCAGAAGCATATTCTAAGAATCTGACCAATAAGCAAGCATAGTCTGACAGGAACTGTTCTCAAGGAATCCATGCAGGCAACTAGTGAGCGCTGGCAACAATTTGAAAAAGAATTAAGCTATTAAAAAAAATCCATTTGAATTTCCATAGAATCCATGTCAAGCTTGATACAGCATTCATAATCTGCTATATTTTCCTTCTAAAAATCAGGATATTTGTCCATCTCTAATCTTCTGGTTCCTTAGTTTGTACTGTTTTTCAAAGAATGACCTATAGTGCTTTATAAATGGGTCTGCAAAGTTGCTTATTATTCAACACAAATGCTGAATGTCTACACTGGTAAGTTCCCTTTAAATAATACTTTGCATCATTTTTGTTAGGATTGAGCAAAATAATACAGAGTCCCTTTTGCAGTCGCTGGCACACAATAAATGCTTCATAAATGGTAGCTAGTAGTGGCTTCAGGACCGATAAGCAGTAGGAATACAAAGATGAATAACACATGGCTCCTAATCTTAAGAAGCTCATACTCTAGTTAAGCAAATGGACACAAACATAATGTGGTACAGTGTGGATCACCACCCTGATGGAGTTAGAAAATAAAAGTAGTTCTCTAGAAGCGCACAGGAGTAGCATGCTTATTAGGCTTAGTATGTTGTATGAATGATGAGGTGATCATATGTCTTGGTGTGCTCAGGATAATTCCAGTTATTCTAGTTAATGCCTGTTATTCCAATTTAACTGTTTGTTAGTAATGCCTGCTCTTAAAAGTATCCAGTTTGAAGTACACATCATAATTATACTTAGAGCCTTTGACTTGAGATAGGAATTGGCTACAGTACTGCTAGACTTTTAGGTATGGATGGGCTCCTTCCTTCCGGAAATAGCAAGCTCCTTGAGGGCAGAAAGATCTCTTTGAAGCTCAGTAAGACTTTCCGGACTGCATGAAAAATGCCCCATCAGTCTCTCAGTAGTGAATTTGCAAGGTTTTTTTTTAAAAAAGGCAATAAATCCAACAGAAGGAATGGCTATATCTATGTCTTTAACATTCATCTCACTATTGTTATTCTTGTTTTACACAATATTCTGAAGGTTTGCAGAGAAGAAAAAAGAGGGTAGTTTTTTTTTATAATCACTACTTATTAGCAAAATTATGAAAGAAAAAATTTAGTCAAACACCTGAGTTTTAACCTCAGCTTGAACACTTCCCACTGTGTAACTCTGAACAAGTCCTTAGTATATCTGAACAGGGTCAGCTTCATAGCTGCACAGGTGTAAAACCTGTGCAGTTCTACAAAGGCCCCACACTATGTTTAATGCTCCACTACTGCCATCTTGACAATTTTAGTAATTTTATTTAGTATCTTTGAATATGTATTTTGTAAATTCAGTGTGACAATGGAACATAGGCTTAACGATATATGTGCACAGGATATATGTGCAATGTGTGTGTCCACCACCGTTCTTTGCTGTCCATTTGCATACAGGGGCCACGAGACTCCATAAGCACAGAATTCCAGTGTTTAACAAGACTCCAAGTGAGTACAAGCTCAGTGTATTCATTCTATGATAGGGTAAGCAGGGGTACCAATAGCTCCAAGAGATCATGCTTTCTGTTCCAACCAGAACTTGCTTCAAAAGCAGAAAGAAGGCAATGGTGTTCTAAGAAACAAGAAAACCCAAAAAATCCTATCCTATCTTATTCATGTCACTTCCCTGTATTAGCCAACTATGTACAGTGAAAATGATGATAGAGAAGGAAAGAGAAAGGGCAACCAACAGTTTCTTTTCCTTTTAGTCATTCTTTACTGATCATGAACTGAAGAGAAAGCTGATAGAATATGTGTGTATCAAGAAGTGAAAGAAGAACAGTAGAGTTAATTTGATGCATGTTTCTACTGTTCTGGAAAGAACAAAACACATATGCATGTGCAAGCTAAGAATATGAATTCTATCATTTTGGTGATTCCATATATGTGAGTTAGATGTTATTATGTTTGCAATTAAAACTTATACTGTACAATATAAAGATGAATAAAATTCATATTTAAAACACAAAATTTTAATTTTTCTTGATTTAGAACATTAAATAACGAGACACTTTGACAAGTTGAGAGACTGTGGAAGAAAGAAAAAAGCTTCATATTTTAGTAATTTTAATGGCACTTTTTTCTGTGTTTTGAATAAATGGTCTCTAATTTTCGTTTTGCACTGGGCCCTGCAAATTATACAGCTGGCCTTATTTGTGAGCCTCACCTTTTTATCAGTAAAATAAGAATAATAATACCAGTCATACTGACCTTATGACTGCTGAAAGAAAAAAAGATAAATATTAGCAGACTTCTACTTTCTGGGCCAGCATGTAAGGAGCTTGCAAATTGCCACTCTGTTTTAACAACAAATAAAATGCTGAACAAACTGAAAAATAAACACCTCGTTTTAAGTCTATCAGAGAAGAGAGCTCACATGGCAAATTATAGCCCCCAAAACAGGAGACAGGCAGATACACAGAATCACAATTTATGGGAGCAGAAATCCAGTACTAGGGTAGGAAAACCTGAACTGTAATTGATGAAACTCTGGAGGCTCAATGTGGACAAATCTGAGCAATAAAAACTCCAGGGGATCCAGTTATAGAGCAGTCCTCATACTTTTGAGTTTTACCTCCAGGAGCTCAAGCGGGTTCTCACAACGGAGATGAAAGAAAAAAAACTCCTTGAGCTCTGGCAGGGGGAACTGAAAAGTAACTATAGTCAGCCCTTCATATCTTTGGGTTCCAAAACCATGGATTCAACCAAGGATTCTAAATATTTGAAAGAAATAAACATAAAAAAGAATAATACAACAATGAAAATATAAACTTAAAAAATATGATATAAAAATAATTTATATAACATTTACATTGTATTAGGTATTTATTATAAGTAATCTAGAGATGATTTAAAGTACATGGGAGACGTGTGTAGGTCATATGCAAATATCATGCCATTTTACATAAAGGACTTCAGCATCCATGGATTTTGATATCTATGCCCCCATAAATACTGAGTGACACTGTATTTTGAAATATGACACAGCATTCTCCTGTTTTTATCAAAGCCTGCCCTAAAGAGAAACTATTTCACCAGAGCCTAACCTGCTGGGGTTCCTAACAGAGCTTAACCTGCCCAGAGGAAGGGAAATACCCAATTCCAGTCCCTCCAGCCATCCTGTCCCATCAAGGAGATCCAGGACAGAGACATTTGTAAAGTTCATAGCCCAGGGGCACAGGTTCACTAAAAGACTGAGACCTAACCACAGGACTATAAAACACTTCCCCTCCCCAACACATTACCACCAGATTACTAAAGTCTTATTTATCTCGAGTTCCTTTCACTCAGTACACTATGTCCATCTTTCAATAAAAAATTGCAAGACATATTAAAAGGCAAATCATGCAGTTTGTAGAGACAGACCAAGCATCATAACTATATTCAGACACTGCAGGGATGTTAGAATTATTGGACTGTGAATTTAAAACAACTACGCTTAATATGCTAAGGGCTCTAACAGAAAAAGTAGAAAACATGCAATAATAGATGAGTAATGTAAGTAGAGATGGAAATTCTAAGGAAGAATCAAAAAGAAATGCTACAAATTAGAAATGAGGAATGCTTCTGAGAGGCTCATTAGTAGACTGGATGCAGCTGAGGAAAGAATCTGTGAGCCTGAGGATATGTCAGTAGAAACTTCCAAAACAGAAAAGCAAAGAACAAAAAAGACTGAAAAGAAACCAAAGTGGGACAGAATATCCAAGAACTGTGGGACAACTGAAAGAGTGTAACATACATGTAATGAAAATACCAGAAGGACAAGAGAGAATGGGACATGTGAAGTATTTGAAACAGTATGACAGAATTTCCCACAAATTAATATTGGATACCAATCCACAAATCTAGGAAGCTCAGAGAACACCAAGCAGGACAAATGTCCAAAAAACTACACCTAAGCATATCATATTCAAATTGCAGAAAATCAAAGATAAAGAATTGATCCTTTGCCCTTACCTTTTCTTCCTTCTTTATTTCCCCTCCCCACTTTTAGATGTCATAGTAATATGCTGAGAGCCTATATAGCATATTGGCTAAGAGTATACATACTCTGAAGGCAGACTACTTGTATTCAATTCTCAGCTTGGCCACTACTCAATAACAGTGTGACCATGAATAAATTGCCAAACCTGAGTCTTTCAAGTTCTCACCACAAATGAGAATAAAAGTATCAACCTCACTGAACTGTTGTGAGGACTGTGAAATAACATATGTAATGGGCTTAGAACAATGCCTGGCATATGTTCAGCACACAAGGTAAGTGCTTGCTATTTTTATTACCTTCAATGACTCATCTAATCTTACTGTTGACCCTGCCACCTTGGTTGCAACACCCTTAAATACAAACTTTAACTTAGTAAAACTACCTTCTATCAAAGCATTTATGGAGGAAGAATTTCCTTAATTTCCTATTTAAGGAAATTTCTAATTTACTAAGAAGAACTGTAAAGCTTGCATGCTTACTGAACAAAAGCCTTTCTTTCATTAAATAAGAAATGAGAGCTTTGCACATAAAGTAATTGGATTTCTTCCCTTTTTATTGCCTCACTTGCAATAAAGCTTTAAATGGTTGCAAAAACATTTTAGAAATTCCATGAAGGGAAAAAAAATGTTTCCAATTTACTGCAAGCCTGTAATAGAACATAAAATATGGTTTTCTGCCACTACGTATACATTCTTTATCATCACAGTTACTTTAATAGTAAGCAAGTATTAAAAAGCTATTACAACTTTGGCTAGTTCTATCTTTTAGGCTTGCGGGCATTTTAGTATACAGTTATTTAACTAACAAAGTAAGGTTACTATCATCTTGTTATTACTTTCCGTAAGATAATAATTCTTATTTTAGTTACTCCATCCTTTTTAAGACTAGGTAAAACAGTAAGAACAGAGCTAACCATCTTGGCTGAAAGAACTTTCATGTAGTAGTTAAAATTGTTTCGAGCTAATTAAATTATTTACTCATTTAAGATAACCTCTTAACTACCAGGACATAATGTACTCTCGATTAGCATCAACTAGAAAAAAACAATAGTTTTTTTAAAAATGACAATACTAAGTTTTGGTAAAAAATGCAAACCAGTTGTAACTGTCATACAGTACTCAAAGGAATATAAAATGATATAATCATTCTAGAAAACGCTGGAGGAAAGACTAAAGCTGGATATACACATACCCTACGACTCACTCAGCATTTCCATTCTTAGGTATACATCTAATAAAATAATTGTGTATGCTTATAAAAACACATGTACAAGAATGTTCATAGCAACTTTATTCATCAAAACCCTAAGCTAGAAACTACTCAAATGTCCACTAACAACAGTAGAATGGAAAAATAAAGTATGGCATATGTAGATAATAGAATAACACTCAAAAGTAAGAAATGAACATGCAATAACATGGATAAATTTCAGACACAATGATAAGCAAAAGAAACCAGACACAGAAAGAGTAGCACTGTAAGATTCCATTTACATGAAATTTAAAAATATACAAAATTTACCTATGTTGATAGAAATCTGAATAGTAATTAACTTTGGGAGGGTGCTGAGTAGGAGGACAAACAGTGCAGAGGTGCTAGTAATGTTTTGTATGGTGATCTGTGTGTTGGTTACACAAGTATATAAATTGGTAAAAATTCAGTGAGCTTTAAATTTAAGATCTATATATTTTATACTTAAAAAGGTTAAGAAATTTTTAAAAACTAATTTAACTTGTAAAATAAAATTTCTATGAAGTTACAAAATTTCACTTTCAGAAAGATATATACTCATAATACAATTACAAAATTTTTAAAAGTCCTCTTAATTTTCTCTTTAAAAATAGGACACCTTGAAAAAATGGGGGCAGGGGTGAAGGTGGGAAATCCCAACAGGAATTTCAAGTGCTACCTAGAGTGGTATTTTGTAATACTGGTTTTACTGAGGAAAAGGATAGAAAAATCAAACTTTAGACTTTACAAGGTCAAAATCCAGCAGCTATTGATTATCCCCTTGAACAACAGTTACTGGTTGTACTGATTGTTCATTTATGTATGATAGCTTAGCCTATTTAAAAAGAAGAGTCTGGGGATTTAAACACTTATTTAAGAATTCTTCCATTGTGATGAAAACCAGGCTTCTAAATAATGCCTACTATAAAGAAAGTGAATTAACTCACTCTGTATTATTAAATGGAGAAAAAAATCTGCTAGATTGTCCTAGATGGAAGTTCCTCTTTCATTTGCTCCAAATAAAGTTTTCACAATTTTTCTCTAGTCTCTCTACCAAGGCATACCATACCTATTACCATCAAATCAAGAGTTTCCTTCTTTCCTTTCTTTATAAAATTCACAATAACATCAATTATGACTGTTTCCTTACATTTTACTATAGAAAAATGACATGAAAACCTACAAACAATATATCTATTGATATATCCAACAGATATATTGTCTCTGGTAAATTACTATTTAGTGTGTATCTTAGCTCAAGTTTACTTGATCAAGGGTATATATTCTTTAAAGATATAAATATAAACATAAGGAGGATTTGAGTTCATTTTTTATATTTTCACTTATTCATAACATTCTGTGGTCAATGTGGCTCCAGCATCTCATCCTTAATCATATCTTCAGCTCCAAACACATGATAAAATATGGATTTTCTCTCTTAAAATTTTTGTTGATGAGAAATGACCATTTCTTTGCTCCATAATTGCAAAAATACCAAAAGAAAATGCAACAAAAGAATAAGGTACTGTCACGTTACAACATGGATGAGCCTTGAAAACATTATGCTAAGTGAAAGAGGCTAGTCACAAAAGATCACATAGTGTATAACAACACTATAGGAAATGTCTAGAATAGGTAAATCCACTGAGACAAAGATGAGTGGTTGACAGGAGCTGTGGGAGGGAGACTGACTACCAACAGCTATAAGGTTTCTTTTTGGGGTTGATGAAAGTGTTCTAAAACTGGACAGTGGTAATGGCTATGCAATTGCTAATGCAAGAAAAACCACTGAATAGTACATTTTAATGGGTGACTTTTATAATATGTTAATTATACCTCAATAAACCTGTTATTTAAAAAATAACATGGTGGAAAATTTTATAACTGGGAAAATGTTATTAGCACAGTTTCCTATAAACTGGAAATAAAAAGACTACTGTGATCATACTTTAGGAGTAAACACATATCCCCATCCAGTTAGAGGAATGCCAACACTCTACAGGGACAAGTCTTTCATTACCACAAATCTAACATCTTCCAGCCCAGCTCCACTTCTTCCTCCGAAAGAAAAGAGGGATAAAAAGCCAAGAAGTGAGAGAGACAACTGGGCAAAGCAGGTCTAATAAACAAACCTCTCTACTTCAACATCCTACCTCAAAGCCAAGAGTTTCTCCTGAATACCAATTCCTATTATAATCCTGTTTATTCTATTAACATTTTGTTTACAAATACATTTGTATGTGGCAAAACAGCATGATATGAAAAACCACAGCAATAGGCTTTCATTAAAAATAAGATTTGATATACCTGAGCAATGCTGAAATTACCAGAATATTTAAAAATAGGATTTAGAAAGAGGTGGAAAGTGAAAATAATGGAGAAATGAGAACGAAAAGAAATACCTGCTGTTGGGGATTCTTGAGCAGCAAATCATAAATCTAATAAGGTCACTGTTAGCTAGTTAGTCTGGAGACATATATTTTTTTCATTTAACAAAACAGATCTAAATTCAAATCCACAATCTGCTCTTGATTTGCTTTTGTTCCAAAGACAAT
>CAUYPO010110567.1:0-39793 GCA_963574435.1 Cheirogaleus major
AAAATAGAAAGAAATTAATTGGCCAACTAAAAATATATAGAAAAAATTAGCTGGGCATGGTGGCGCATGCCTGTAGTCCCAGCTACTCGGGAGGCTGAGGCAGAAGGATTGCTTGAGCCCAGGAGTTTGAGGTTGCTGTGAACTAGGCTGGCGCCACAGCACTCTAGCCTGGGCAAAAAGTGAGACTCTGTCTCACAATAAAAAAAACAAGTGACTAGTAGCCAGTTAGTTTTTAAGGCATTTTATTTCAAGCCTTTAAAATATCCGAGGTTGTAATATTTATTTGTGCAGTTTCTACAGTGTTCACAAATGATTCTAATCCGCTCATTAGGAAATATAGCATAGTCTCTACCTGTCAAAGAGTCACTGTGCACAAGACACTGGAAGAGGCCATAGATCAGGTTAGAGTGGAGGCAGTTTCATTTTTATTGCTGCCTCAGTGGCATAGCAGTGTCCACATGGGCCAGAGATAGTGGTGTTCTGGCCTTTATTCTATGGAGCTAAGCAGGTATAGTTGTGGGTCCTTTCACCAAAGGCCAATCATCCAAAAGTTATTACAACATTCATTTATACTCAAGCATCCAAATTGAAAGCTGCATTTGCCTCATCTTAACAAAATTATTCACACCTCAAGGCTTGTGAACTTTTGCTCATTTGGTCAGTGGTCTGGTGACCATTCAGAGTGTCTCTATACCTAGTACATAATAGCCAAAAAAGAAAATCATCCAGGGATAATCCTGGGATTTCCTCCAGCTGTAGCAACATTATATATACTTGCAGATATTAAAGCTGTGTTTTTTTAAAAATTTCAAAAAGGTATTTTTTTACTAATTTTCATAGACCTTCCCCTCTGTCCTTATAAATACAATAATTTCTCTTTGAGAATTTACATTAACTTCACCTTTTACCTACATGTTTCGTTGCATTTGGTATTACTGTTTTAGTATATATTTTTTATTGTCAGGCTCAGTCCTTAGCTTCAGACGTTTTTAGTTCAAGATACATATGGAAAGATGAGTGAGATGACATCACCGTCATTATCATAAAATTTGCATTGAAGTATAATATCCACACAGGAAAGTATATAAAGCATAACTCTATAGCTCAAGGAATTTTCACAAATTAAATATATTCATTTAACTGCCACCCAGATCAAGAAATAAAAACATTACCAACACCTCAGAAGCCCTCCTTCTGCTCCCTGCCAGTAACTGACCTTCCTCACCCTAGGTAATAGTTTTGCCAGTTTTTGAACTAATTATAAATAGAATCCTACAGCATACATTCATTTGAGACTGGATTGTTTTGTTTATCATGATCGTGTGATCCATCCATGCTGTTACATGTAGTAGTTCATTTTCACTTCTGTATCATATTTTATTGTGTGACTATACCACATTTTATTTATCCATTCTGCTCTGTATACATATTTGGGTTGTTTCCAGTTTTCAACTATTATAAAAATGCTG
The DNA here is from genome assembly GCA_963574435.1 of Cheirogaleus major. Classification (NCBI taxonomy): domain Eukaryota; kingdom Metazoa; phylum Chordata; class Mammalia; order Primates; family Cheirogaleidae; genus Cheirogaleus; species Cheirogaleus major. The sequence goes on from CAUYPO010110567.1 coordinate 1,470, forward strand.
ACATCATTTTTATTCATCTTTTGGTATGCATGTATGGACGTTTTTGTTAAGTACATACCTAGGAGTGGATTTGTTAGGTCATAGGGTACATATATTTTCAGTCATAATATCTGCTGCCAAAGTGGTTATACCCATTCACACTCCCACCAGCAGAGTATGAGAGGTCTATTTGCTCTTTCTTACCAACATTTAGTATTTTCAACTTTTGGTAAGTCTTTTTAAGTTTAGCCATTCTGGTACGTAATTGTGATTTCAGTTTGCATTTCTGTGATAGCTAATGAGGTTAAGAACCTTTTAAAAGTTTATTTGTGGCAGAGCACAGTGGCTCACACCTATAATACTAGCACTTTGAAAGGCTGAAGCAGGAGGATCACTTAAGGCCAGGAGTTCAAGACCAGCCTGGGCAACATACCAAGACCCCATCTCTACAAAAAGTAAAAAAATTAGCCAAGCACCGTGATGCACCCCTGTAGTCCGAGCTACTCAGAAGGCTGAGGCAGGAGGATCGCTTGATCCCAGGAGTTGGAGGTTGCAGTGAGCTATGATGATGCCACGTCACTCTAGCCCAGGCAACAGAGCAAGATCTTTTCTCAAAAAAAAAAAAAAAAAAACCATTGGTAAATAAAAGTTTAGGCCGGGCGCAGTGGCTCACGCCTGTAATCCTAGCTCTCTGGGAGGCCGAGGCGGGCGGATCGCTCCAGCTCAGGAGTTCGAAACCAGCCTGAGCAAGAGCGAGACCCCGTCTCTACTATAAATAGAAAGCAATTAATTGGCCAACTAAAACTATATAGAAAAAATGAGCCGGGCATGGTGGCACATGCCTGTAGTCCCAGCTACTCGGGAGGCTGAGGCAGGAGGATTGCTCGAGCCCAGGAGTTTGAGGTTGCTGTGAGCGAGGCTGACGCCATGGCACTCTAGCCAGGGCAACAGAGTGAGACTCTGTCTCAAAAAAAACCAAAAAACTTATAGTCAGTCTATTTTGCCTCTTAATTTTACTAGAATATTTTTGATTATTTTAGAAATAACTTTTTGGATATTTAAGGTGTTTTTAATTTTTTGATATATTTCATTTAATCTAACATATTTTTGTGCTCTTTGAATATAATGTTTTATTTTAATCTTTTAAATCATTACTACCCAAAAGAACAGTAATAATGTGAAAGTCTTGCCATAACAACATAGTCAGTTGTCTCTCCGGAATAAAAGCAAGAACGACATTTATGGAGTAAATGCAGAATACCCTTGAATCACACGACTACATCCTCTTATTTAAACCTCAGGCCCATCACTGATATCCTCAACATGAGCAGTAATCACTAAGTTGGATCATTTTTTATATCTGCTGCCTTTCACACACATATAAAAACCATAGATTTACAGATGTTTTTATTGCTGTGAAAGTTTATTTGTTGAGTAGGAGGATAGAACATATTTTATTAGCAGTTTGTAGCTTGATTTATGATTTTTAAATATTTAGATTCTGGAATGTGGGGTTCCTTTTGTCCTTTTGCTCAGAGCTCTGCAAACATCAGGGCCTGTGAGAAGGAAAAGCAGGCGTGTCCACAGGTACTTCTTGCTACAACAAGAGCAATAGCACTCCCGGGGCTCATGTCTACATGGGCCCAAGGTGAAGGGGGAGCTGGAGGGGCGAGGTGGGACCCAGAGAGGAGACCCCAAGGAGAAACAAAACACACCAAGTCTGCACATTTATTCTACATGACGATGCCATAAGGTGAGTGATAGCATTGTCCCCACCACAGAGGAGGAAAGCAAGGCTCAGAGAGGGTTCATTGCTTGCTCAGGTCATGACACAGGTTACCTAGCTCTGGAAACACCTGTAGCAGGGCACAGGTGTCCCCTGCAAAGCCAGTAGATGCCACCCAGAAGCTCCTTCCACTCAGGTTTGGTGGGCCACAGGTCAGCTTCTCCCACGGCAGGCTCTTTCCAGCCAAGGCCAGCCTGGGCTGGGTGCAGACACCAGGGCCTCTAAGTGGCAGAGAATGCAGCATTTCCATCCACTGCCAGCTGTCTTAGGTAGCCTAGGGAACCAGCCACTCCTAAGTGCACAGTGATGAACTGTGTCCCTGGACTGCCCCCACTGACCTTCCTTCAGGGGTCCAAGGACCTCTCTGCCATGGCCCTACTTCACAGCTACCACCTGCACACTGGGTCCCAGCCCTTCCTAACCCCAGGACTGGCCCATGGAGGATGGGCTGTCAGCCCCCTTCTCTGTGACATGGGGGCAGGGGGTGGCAGGCTTGGTTCTGTGCTTGGTGAGGGCCAAGGAGTGACCTGAGAGCGTGAGTGGAGAGGCAAGTCCCTGCCCACACCTCTGTCCAACCTTGGCCAGGGGAGGGTCTGCATTCTGAAGGCAAACAGGTCCTGAGTGGTTACTGGGCTGCCCTAGAGCTTCTCCACCAGACAGGGAAGCCTTACTTCCCCTCTGTGACAACCCTGACCTGCTCCCTCAGCCCCTTCAGCCAGACTTCAAGGCCTCTGCTCCGATGGTGCTGCCCCTGGGATCCTCTGATAGGAACACACATGGCCACTCCCTAAACTGTGGCCAGACCCCAACCAAGTTCCAGGCCCTGGCCACACCCTCCACAACCTTCCTGGGAGCCCCCAGAAGCCCGGCCTGGGCTCAGTGCCCAGGTACCTACAGCCTCTCCTCTCCATTCTCCAGGCGGGAAAACCAAAGCTCCAACAGGCCAGATGCATGCTCAGGGCCACAGCAGAGTGATGGCGCCAGGACTGCCCCGGGTGGCTTGATGCTGAAGCTGGGGCCTCTGTCCCCTGCTGTGGGGCAGGGTCTGAGGGGAGGGACAATGCTGGCCTGAAGGAGTGACTGGAGCCGGAGGCTGCCTGCCTGCCCCCCAGCAAGGGGCTCAGTGAGAAGGGCTTGGCACTGCAGACCCCGCCATGTTTTCCCTCCTGCTCTCCCTTGGCCCTCACAGCCCTGACTGCTCACCAGCCTGGTTAGTTCACTCGTGTGTGTCCTGCCTGCTTTCACCTGTGTACCACACCCACACACTGCCCCCCAGGTACGCACGCCCCCTTTTATCCCTACCAACACCCATTTCTGGTTGCCCACTCTCTGCCCCAGGCTGCACACTGGGCACTGCAGAGGTGGTTCCAGGCCTGGGCCTGCACTGGCAGAGCCCTTAGAATGACCCAGCAGAACCAGCACTGGGATGGGGGAGTCTAAGGTGGTGCTTGCAGTCAGAAAGGGCTTCCTGGAGGTGGGGACCCACGCTGAGGTCCTCTTCCCACTGCCCCCATCCAGGTCACTGGCTGTGCTCTGAGCCTCTCTCCCTGGAATAGCCAACAGGTTCTAAGAAGTGTCCCCTCGCTCTGCAGGGCTAGTTCCAAGAACTAGAGCTCCTGGCAGCATTTGCTCAGGATCCCTTCCTAGAACTGAGGGCCTTGCTTCGCCTAGGCTGCTGGGGTCTCAAAGGGCAGCCAGTGGGAGTAGTATGGGAGGGGTGCCTGAGAAGTGCGTCTATAGGGACACTCCGTGGACCAGACACTGGGTGGTGAGCCCAGGCTGTCAGCCAGAAGGAGGTGGCCACACTGGGGTGGGAGATAAGAGGTCAGTGAGGTGAAGGTGCTTTGACTCCCAGTTGGCAATGGTGGGCAGGCCCATAAGTTCTTCCTGCACAGAAAGGAGGCTCACTCCTGCCAGCTTGCTGCACTCCACCCTCTCCTTCCTCCCACTAGCCTGGCACCAGGGGTCCCAGCCCATAGAAAATCTGCACAGGTCTTTCCCTGGCCATAGAACAGGTTATCAACAGAACTTCTGGAGAGACAGGCCGGGAGAACAGGACTGGCAGGTTCTGAACAGGGAGGGGGAGATGAAGGACATGACACTTGTGTCATTGCTCTTGTTATAATCTCACCTTGCCTGGTTAGAACCCAGTAAATCTCTCCCCACTCCCCACCTCCGCAAATTTCATCCGGTGAGTGGAGGACAGGGTGTGACAGGCCCTGATAAGCGGTCAAGGACAGGGTCCAACTTCCCTCAAGGTCACTGGGCCTCCCCCTCTGGGGTGTGTCCCCACCACCTCTGAGCTGGCACCAGGCCTGCCCAGCCGCCTGGGACCTGCCAGATCACGTTGAGCAACCAGTTCCTGAGAAGCGTTGAAGGCTGTTTGGTTTAAAATTAACTCCCCCGCCCCCCTCCCGCCGGCGCCTCCTCTGAGTTCTTGGAAGAGGCGCTCTGCTCTTCCTGGGAAGAGGCCTCCAGCTGCAGCTGCTGCGATTCTGGCGAAAACACCTCACCAGGCTGGGGGCGGGGGGTGCCCACTCCAGGCCTTGTCTGCCCTCTGCAAGGCCCTGGGGATTCTCCTGGAACCTGGCCCCCCCCAGGCTACCCACTGAGACCTAGAAGAGAAAGGGGTGATTGTTGAGGTGCTGGGAGGGGGTGCTGCTTCCCCCGAAGCCCACAGCCCCCACCCAGGTGCCCACTGGCTCTGGGTCAAGAGGTAAAGGGCCGCAGAGACCCAGGCTGGGCGCCTCTGCGGGAGGAGAGTGAACGGACACCTCAGACAGCAAACCCAGGACCTCGGCCTACTTGGGGCCACATGTGGCTCAGAGACACGAAACAACCTGCCCAGGGTCTCCCAGCTTCGCCTGCCCAAGCTCAGCCTGCCCACTGAATGCCAGGTTGGTGGGGCCCCGGAGCACAGGCACTCATGGGCCAGGGCTCACAGTGCTCTCCGCCAGGAGGCCCGTCCTCGTCTCTCACCCATACGCCTCCCACCGCCCTTGGAACCCATCTCCTTCTGATAAGCCTTCATTTTCTCCTGTCTCCTTGGGATCCACGTCTCTGGGCTTTGGGGAAAAAGTTTCCTAAGAACCTACTCTCCTGGCAGCTCCTCCTCCCACGGCCATCCCCTTGAAGGAGCTGAGAAAAACAAAGGAATATTGGCCAAGTGGAAAGGTCAACACACACATGCACACACGCACGCGCGCGCGCGCACACACAAAGTGATGTCGCGCAGGGGTGGGGCTGGTGGGGTGGGGAGCAGTGGAGGGCCTCCTGGGAGGAGGCCAAGGAGCACTTTTTTTTTTTGAGACAGAGTCTCACTCTGTTGCCCCAGCTAGAGTGCCATGACGTCAGCCTCGCTCACAGGAACCTCAAACTCCTGGGCTCGAGCAATCCTCCTGCCTCAGCCTCCCAAGTAGCTGGGACTACAGGCATGTGCCACCATGCCCGGCTAATTTTTTCTATATATTTTTAGTTGTCCCGCTAATTTCTTTCCATTTTTAGTAGAGACGGAGTCTCGCTCTTGCTCAGGCTGGTTTCGAACTCCTGACCTTGAGCGATCCACCCGCCTCAGCCTCCCAGAGTGCTAGGATTATAGGAGTGAGCCACCACGCCCGGCCCCAAGGGGCACTTTTAAGAACAAAACTTTGGCCCGACCCAGACTAGGAGTGCACTCCTCACCCCTGATGGAGGAGCCCAGCCCTGGTGACAGGAAGGGCCCAGTCTGGCTCACTGGTGCTGAGTATGGGGAGAGTCCCTAGAGCTAGGCTCTGCCCGGGGAAGCATTTGCTGGCTACCACTCCTCCTCCAGCCGCAAACCGTCAGGGCGTGCGGGTGCCAGCATATGCATCTCTCTAGCAGGAGCGGTGTGGGTGGAACAGTCCTGGAGGATTGCCTGGGAGAGTCGTGGCAGTCCAGAGTTCCTCAGCCCTCTGAGGCTACCTCCTGCACTCAGCCCTGCCTGCTTCAACGGGTCTGGGTCACGGAAGTAACTATCTTCCCACTGAGCAGAGAGCTTACACCACAACAAAGGCTCCCCCTGTCCTGGGCCTGCTGCATCTCCTCCTGCTCAAAGATGAGTACCAGCTTCTGCTCACTCGGCATGCCCTGAAAGCCAGGCCTGGCCACTCTCCAACCAGCCTGCAGTCTGCATTCTGGCCAGAATGAAACCTCCAGAGACCTCCTCTATCTTGAGTCTCAGACATGGGAGCTACAGCCTGCTGTCCCAGAGTGACCCTTGGAGTGACCCTCTGGGTGGCATTTGAGCCAGGGAGGGATAGGGAGGGCACATTCACTATGAGAGGCCGTTGAATTTCTGGCAAACCTCGAACCTGCCTTATATTAAAACTTGTCTAACAGGTTGGTGTCAAAGGGCTTCCCAGGCCTGTGTGGGCTCCACTTCTCCTGGAGGAAGAGGGCCTCTGCGAGGTCCCCAGAGGGCCAGGATGCATGCTGCACAGATCCCAAATCTTCCTGCCTTCTTGGTCAGGCCTATCTCAGACTCTAGGCCCCTCGCCTCTTCACTTCCCATGGGCAGCCGTGCAGCAGTGTGGGACGGTCCCATCTGAATGGAGCTGGCCCAGCCCTGGCCCCCAGCCCCACTTAGACATGTGTCCAGCCAGCCTTGGCCAGGAATAATTTGGTCAGTTGGCTAGCCTAGGTGCAGGGGCTAGTGAGATGCATGCACTGGCATCAGTGATGTGGCTGGAGGGGTGGTGGTATCCAGCAAATTCTCCCCAGGGGCACAGTCCTGATGCAGGGGAGGTGGGTCATTCTGTGATCATAAGTGAAGCACACTAGCAAGATGCAGGCCAGTTAAACCTTACTGACAAGAATACCTTGCGGCTTAGCAGCATCTCTGTCCCAAAGTCATTCCAGAGGGAGACTTGTAAGTCCAGGGAGGGAAATTACACAAGATCAATCTCCAAAGCTGCCTCCCACGGAAGGTGGAATCCTCCAGGCCCCAGCCCTTAGGCTCCTCCTCCAGAAAGCTCTCCTGAATCTCCCCACCCTTCTGCATGTCCTCTGAATCTATGGGTGCTGAGTCTTAGGCAAGCCAGCCCTGGAGGCAGAGCACAGCAGTGGTTACACAAACCAGGTCTGAACCCTGGCTCTGACTCTCACGAGCGGTGTGACCCTACACAAGCCACTACCCCTCTTTGAACCTTACCTCTTCACTATACATGGGGACAACCTCTGTTGGTGTGCAGGGTAGCAGTGAGAACTCATGGGGCACGAACCCCACCCAGGGTCACAAAGTTGCTGCCCTCGACTTCTCCTGCCCCTCCCTGTACCCCACCCCAGGTCCCTACCTCTCCACCTTCTTTCTTGCCTCCTGTCTCCAGGCCATCTCCACCCAGCTTACAGGTGCGTCCCTTAGAAACAAGCATCACATCCTGGTACTACCCTGTTAAACTCTAAAACCCCCTTGCTAAACTCTGAAGCAGTGCCCCACCACGCTAGAATAAAATCCACGTGCCCCTCCGCCCTTCCCACCCCCACCCCCCCACCTCCAACCCCCGCAGCCTCTCCAGGTTTGGTTCTGCCTCGGGGCCATTGCGCTGGTGGCTCCTTTCACCTGGGACATCCCTTCCCCAAGTCCTCTGCATGGTTAGCTCCTGCTTTTTGTTTGGGTCTCCAGACTCAGTGCCACCTTGCCCCAGAGCTTTTCCTGACTCTGTCAGCTGCAGGGTGTCCCCACACCCAAAGTATCCTCTGCATTCCCTGCTTTGCTTTTTTTTACACTCTCAGATCTTTCCTGTGTGCCCCTTTGTTCACTTGTTTACTGTCTCTCTCCCACTAGCCCATGAGCCCCATGAGGATGGGGACCGTGTCTGCTTTGTTCTCTACTGTGTCCCCAGGGCCCAGTTGGTGCCCGAGGAGCATGCGTGCTGGTGAAGGCCTTCATTGATAAAGGGTCACCTCAGTTATTGTTTGTATGTTGTGCAGGGTCCCATGTACCCACCAGATGGCCTGTCCCTTTCTCCCTGGCATGTCAGCAGGGTGCACCCCTTTTACTAGTCCAGGACCACCCCAGGGTGATTGTGGTGGTCAGAGGATTTTCAGCATGTTAGACTGGATTTCTGTCTTGGGTCTGGGGCCCAGTGACATGCCTTCCACTGTCCCTATTGTAGGCAGGCATCACTCACTCCCCTGGTAGGGAAACACAAAAAGAAAATTGAACCAGTAAAATATTGGGAGTCAGAAGGGATATTGAACCAGAAAAATATCTGGGCAGCCTCTCCCCAGGCCAGAACTGGACCCTTGCTTGAGCTGAGGCAAGGGTGAAGGGGACAGGATCCTGTTGGCTAGGCCAATGGCTCCAGAGCTCTCAGCAGGCAGGGAGACAGGGGGATAGAAGCCAGCATTCAAGAGTAACTTGCCTGGAAGCCAACATCCAGCTGCCTGACCTTCCCATCTCATGTAGCAATCCACGGGGCAAACGGCAGTCAGGACCCCCAGGGTTAGCTCTGCTCTATGCCCCACTTGTTAAGTGACCTCTGTCAGCCCCTGTCCCCTCTGAGCCTCAGTTTCCCTATCGGTGGGCAAATTTGGACCCCACTCCCAGGGTGTGGTGAGTGCAAAGCCCTCAGCCCACATCTAGCACTCAGCGGGCACCTTGAAACATCTCCCACTTTGTGGACGATGAAGAGTTTTCTGTGCTTCCTCTTATTGGAGAACAGCCTGCCTCTGGCCCCTCCATGCCTACTACCCATCCATCAGGTGACTCAGATCTACAGGAGAGCAAACAAAGGGGTCACCTCAGGCATTTGGGGAGTGACAAAGGGGCCAAGATCAAGGCTGAAGGAATGAGGAACTGCAGACACCTTGGCAGGGCCATGGTGACCTGGAGGAAACACGCCGTCTGGCCCCACAGCCAGCCAAGGGCCCAAGCTACTGCCAGCAACAGAGAAGATGCCAGCCTGGACACCTGAGCACCACACCCTGTAAAGATCCACCTCCCTCACCCATCTCTTGCTCACTGTCACCCAATGTCACTCCCAGTCTTTGCCACAGCTGTCTCCATCTCCCCCGGGTTCTGGGCCTCCAGAGTTCTTGCTATTTATCCTTTCTCTGCCTCTTCCTTGTCATCAATCCATCACTCCTCACTGCTTCCTGCTCTCAATCCATCATCATTTTTTTTTTTTTGGAGACAGAGTCTCCCTCTGTCACCCAGGCTAGAGTGCAGTGGCATCATCATAGTTCAAGCAACCTCAAACTCCTGGGCTCAAGCGATCCTCCTGCCTCAGCCTCCCAAGTAGCTGGGACTATAGGTGTGCACCACCACGCCTGGCTAATTTTTCTATTTTTAGTAGAGACAAGGTCTTGTTCTTGCTCAGGCTGGTCTCGAACTCCTGACCTCAAGCAATCCTCCCACCTCAGCCTCCCTCCCAGAGTGCTAGGATTACAGGCATGAGCCACTGTGCCTAGCCAGCATTTATCTCTTCTAATCTGCAATTTCTAATTGTCTAAGGACTAAGAAAACAAGGAGGTTAGAATTGTTTCCAAAGTAAGGGTTAGAAGGCTGTGAGCAAGGTTTAGAGGCACTTTCCTGTGAGGCCCTTAAGCAAAAGTGCAAAAATTTTCAGGACAGGGGCCAGGCGCGGTGGCTCACGCCTGTAATCCTAGCACTCTGAGAGGCCGAGGCAGGAGGATCGCTCAAGTTCAGGAGTTCGAAACCAGCCTGAGCAAAGGAGTTTGAGACCAGCCTGAGCAAGAGCGAGACTTCGTCTCTACTAAAAATAGAAAGAAATTAATTGGCCAACTAAAAATACATAGAAAAAATTAGCCGGGCGTGGTGGCGCATGCCTGTAGTCCCAGCTACTTGGGAGGCTGAGGCAGGAGGATCGCTTGAGCCCAGGAGTTTGAGGTTGCTGTGAGCTAGGCTGACTCGATGGCACTCTAGCCAGGGCAACAGAGTGAGACTCTGTCTCAAAGAAACAAAACAAAACAAACAAAATTTTCAGGACATCGTGAGATCTCAGCAGCTAATGCGTTCCAAAGTTAGACTATCAAATAATGGAGGGTGTTTTCATTTTAATTGCTCTTCTACCCACTTCTGGTGCACAGGACCCTGAGTGAGAAGACAGGGTCCCCCAACCCCAACCAGCCTGGGCCAGAACCCAGACACCCCCATTCCAGGCCAGACCCTGCCTGCTTCCTGGCCACTATCCGTGACTCGATTGCCCCGCTCACTGCACAGGAGCCCTCCCCAGGCCTCCTTGTGTGAGGAATGAGTCTCCCAGTCATGCCTCAGTGCTCTGCACTCACTGTACCTTCTTCCTGGAAGGGCTGCCCTGACAATTGGCTTCCTCATCTCAAAAGACATGGCCCCAGGGAGCAGTCCACAGCACCTGCTCCCTGGTACTCCCCACTTTCAATGTTGAACTGGCACTTCCTGTTTACATACCTCTCAGGGCCAGTGCTCCTCTGCTACCACCCCTGCCTGGCAGTGGCCGGGACAGTGACCCTGCAGGCACTCCAGCCTTCACCCCCTATCCCATTCCCAAGAGGAACCAGGGGAAATGAGCCCTCCCCAGGGACTGCTCAGCCCCCAAGGGCTCTGGTTCTCGGCTAGCCCAGATGTAAAGGTGGATGATGACAAGATTAACGGGGAGAAACTGTGTACAGAACTCAAGAGGCCTCACTGAGGGCTCTGTACGTGAAAGGTATGATTTTATTGTCATTACAAAATAATCAGTGGAAGAAAACAGACTACCAAGCTGGTTTCTTTGTTATAATCATTATTTTATAAAGACTTATCAGATATGTATTTCTATCCCTCTGTCATGTGCAGGCAACTTCCTGGGCAGGAAGCCGACCCAGCAGAGCTGCAGCAGCAGCCCTCAAGCCAGCACCGCTTCCTAACTCAGCGCACACTCACGCGGGGCTCGCGCCAGTGACAGCTCTGTACGTTTATGGCTCTGCCCCGCGATGGGGTGAGCCACAGGCTCTGCTGCAGACTGAGGTTCTGGCCCCACTTTCTTGTCCATTTGCCCACCCTCCCCAAACATGGCTGGGGGCAGAAGAGTGTGGACACATTCACAAGTGGACGGGTCAGTGCCAGGACATCCAGGACTGTCTTGGGTCCAGTAACATGTCTCACGATGGGGCTCTCCGCAGGGAAGAACCAGAGAAACTGGGGCAGAGTGGGGTCTCTGGATTACCCAGGGCTCAGGGCAGAGAGGTGGGGTTGGCTCAACCCCAAGACCAACCTCAAGGAGAATAAATAAATAAATACTGTATTCCTGTGCAGTCCCCCAGCGTGGCCCACCCCCAACAAGGGGCCTGTCACTGTCAACCCCAGTTCCTCTGGCTGCCAACCTCTCAGAAACAGAGGCTGGCTGGAGCTAGGAGGCCCGCCCACCCCAGGTACTGAGAAATGGGATTGACAGTGTCTACACAGTTTAAATGGCCAGGGCCGGAAAGTGAGTGGAGGTCTGGGCCCAGCCACAGGTAAGACGAGGTCCTGCCTCTCTCCCTCTCCTCTGATACATGGCTCACCACAATGGAGCCACATGGGGCCTGAGGGCACTCAACTCCAAGTTTGTGACACCTTCCCCTCCCCTCCACCTTGCTCTTGGTGGCTTTTCCTGGTCCAGCTGCCAGATGCATGCAGGCACCAGGATGACTGGAGCAGGGACAGCGGGAGCCCAAGTCCAGCTGGGGCCAGTGTCCCCTCCAAGGTGTGGCTGGGTGAGGCTGGGTAAGGTCCCCGGCCCAGTCAGAGCTGGAAAGGGTACTGTCGGAGGTAGTCGGCCATGCGCCGGGGCAGTGGTAGGCAGTCCACGTCGGCCACGAGACGGTTGATGACAAGGCGGCAGAGGTGCTGCAGGCTGCGGGCACTGCTTCTGCGCACAAAGGGCTGCACCAGTTTCAGGTGCACAGCAGCGGCCGCAGGAGCAGGCAGTGCTGGGTCACCAGGCGCTTCTTCCTTAGGGATAGGCAGGGCTGGGGTGGGAGTGGGATCAGGGCTGTCACTTCGGGTGTCAGCAGCACAGGAGGCCACATAGTGCTGCACAAGGCTGACCACGTCTGGGAAGGCCAGGATGCGAGGCCTAGACAGGCAGTTGGAGTCCAGGCGGAAGCTGGAGTCGGCATACTCAATGCGCACATTGGTGGGGCCACGAGTGGTTTTGACCGACAGTGTGAACAGATAGCTGGGGTGGGTGCTGTCTCGTACTAGGAATGTGCCCTCTGGCATCTTCTGCAGGTGCTGCCGGGCCTCGCTGGCAGTAATGGACCCCCAATACCAGCCTAGACAAGTAGAGAGGGGCCCGAGGGACTGGTTACAATGGAAATTAGCTGGGGGAACCAACCCACGGCAGGTCAGAGTGGCATCTCCCCCTTCACACTTCCCTGGAGAGGGCTGTGCCTCTTCCATCGGACTCTCTCGGGCAGGGCCATGCCTCCCAAATCAGACTGGACAGGCATAGCTAAGCTTCTCCCACCAGACTTCCTAGGACAAGGCCTGCCGTCCCTCAGGCTTACCAGATTCCCGAAGGTAGGAGAAAGTCTTGGCTATGCACAGCAGATCCTCCTCAGGGTCCAGCACCTTGAGCTCACTCTCTGGCTGGGCTGGGGTCTCCTCTGCTACTTCCTCCAGGAAGGCCCCGGCAGGCAAGGGCTGCATGACTGGCTCAGGCAGTTCCAGGGACTGGGCCCACAGGGGCCGCTGCCCGATCCGTTCCGCAGCCAGCAAAGGACAAGGTCTACAGGAGGTGGATGGGCAGTGAGTGGAGGCCCCATCCTTCCCTCATTTCCAGAGATCCCCATGCCCCAGACTAGCTGCATGACCTTGGGATGGCCCATCTCACTACGAGCCTCAGTGTCTCCTCTACTCAGCCGTAGGCTCAATTAGCCCAGTATCCTATCCCACACTGGCCATCACAAAAGCCCCTTGAGTGTTTCCCCAATATGCAGATACTCTTTTTAAAGATTCTTCTCCATTCCTCTGCATTTATCAAATGGTAATTAATCTATTTTGTATCAGCCCCAAACACAGATCATTCCCTACAGGCATTGCGAGTATGGTCAGCACACTGCTAGGAGCCAGTGCAAAGCAGTCTCACATTTGTGTCCTGGCTGAGGTAGGCTGATTAAATGGCACTAGTCCTGGTTGGGACTGCAAGGGGTCCTCCGGAGAGGCCTCAAGATTACAGTAGGATACCTGAGGTCACATGCTACCTCCCTATGGGTAGGAGGACTTCTCAGAAGAGCCTAGGTCCACACTGGACAGGACTTAGAGGCTGAAACACCCCCCTACCTGTACAGACTCCCCCATCCTGGCCTCTGCTTCTCTCAGCTGAGGGTCTGGGGTGGACAGTGGCCTCTAAAGGCACTGGCAAATCTATCTCCCCTAAATATGAGCTCCCACCAAAGCTCAGGGTACTTATGCCACATTCCCGATCCCACCCTGGCAAGCCAGCCCTACTAGGCTCTGTGACCTATGCAAAGCTTGCTCCTCAGTGGGCTTCAGTTTCCCCTCCCCCCAATAAGGGATCCCACCAGCCCACATACTGAGAGGTTCGGCAACACAACATTCTTGGACGGCTGGGCTTAGGGGAACTGAACCGGCTAAAATCTTAGTAGCTTCCTCCTAGAAGAAGCCCACACAGCATGGTGATCCTGGGGCTTCCTCCCTGGGAGTAGGGCAGGGACTGGCTCCACTTCCCAAGGAAGAGACTGCTGATTCTCCCTCACTCCTTATAAAATACTTCCCCAGGCCTCAGTTCTGGGGATAGTCCCTGGCTGGGCCTCAGGATACTGAGATTGGGCCTGGCCCTCAAGGACTGGCTGGGAAAGGTGGCACTAAGAATGATTATAACCCAGTCATAAAAGTGCAGGGTGTCATGGGGAGTCAGAGTCTGCTTGGCCAAAGGAGGGAGCAGGGGGAAGGCACTCCATGCAGAGATGACAGCATGGACAAACAGTGTCAGGTATTGCCTGTAAGGCGGTAAGAGGTGGGCAGGAGCTGGTGGTAGGAGGCAGGCAAAGGAGCCAGACTTGACAATGTAGGTTACAGGTGACCCTTAGAAGGTTCTAACAAATCATGGCCCTATAACCACTCATGGGGAGAAGGGACCTCACAGCCCTGGCACACTGGACCTTGCCAAGTACTTTTCCATACCTACCCTGGCTACACTGTGGAAGCTCTGAAATCCCACTTGGGGAGGAGGCCAAATTTTGAGATGACCTGCCTGCTGGGGCCCAGCACAACCTTCCCAGGAGCATAGAAGGTAGCCAGTCAGGTTGGAACCTCTGGGGGTGGCCATGTCCAGACAGCTAAGGAACCTACAGCCTCAACACCACAGGTGGTCCTCCAGATCCCCAAGTGCGGCCCCTCAACTGAATCCAAACTTCATAGAACAAATCTCTTTTTTTTTTTTTGAGACAGAGTCTCACTTTGTTGCCTGGGCTAGAGTGCCGTGGCATCAGCCTAGCTCACAGCAACCTCAAATTCCTGGGCTCAAGCGATCCTCTGGCCTCAGCCTCCCAAGTAGCTGGGACTACAGGCATGCGCCACCATGCCCGGCTAATTTTTTCTATATATTATTAGTTGGCCAATTAATTTCTTTCTATTTTTAGTAGAGACAGGGTCTCGATCTTGCTCAGGCTGGTTTCGAACTCCTGACCTCGAGCAATCCACCCGCCTTGGCCTCCCAGAGTGCTAGGATTACATGCGTGAGCCACTGCGCCCGGCTGAACAAATCTCTTTATTAAAAGGATTTGTTTTGTAAAATTTGGATTCTGTCAAAAGGCCACACACGGATCCAGAAGGCCACAGACTCCCCACGCCTGGCTCTGACAGGTCCCCCGTGTGGGTGTGGGCACCTCTGGGGCTGATATGGTATCTGGGTGTGTGAATGGCAGTGTCGATCCCCACAAGCTCCTGGCAAGTGACTGTGTATCTGGACAGGGGTGTGTCCATGGCTGTGTCATCATCATGGCTGGTGTGTTCCAGGTACATGTGTGTGCTTGCTGTGGAGCCTAGCCAGTGAGTCCTACCTGGGGATACATGCCAGTGGGGTGAACTCCCCTTAGGGTTACCCTTCAGCAAAGCTGCCCGCCCAAACCTACAGTTGGGAATCCCTGCTCTCCATCCCAGGAGGCCACCAGCTGTTCTGTGGCTGTGTGTGTGGGAGATCTGTTAACAACCTTGTTCCCTGACACCCTACACTGGCCCTGAAGTTACAAAGGGGTGCTCGGCTAGGACAAAGCAAAAGAGGCTATGGGACCTGGAATGGGGTAGGGGGTCCTGAGGAGGAAGGTAGTGGTAGGGGCAGGAGTTCAGGAGTCCCAAAATTCAGAAAGGAACATACTGGAGACAACCAGGGAGTAGCAGCCTTCCCAGCACCACCATGTCCTCTTCCCTGGACCAAGGACTGCTCAAAGCAAGGGGCACTTCAGCTTGGCCTCAGCTTCTACCCTTCTTTACTTGGCACCATGCCAGTTCTGGTAACAGCAGCCACTGGGCCACCCAGTTCTCCCTGGGTGTGGAACACCCACGTATACCTCCTCCCTCTCTCCTTGGAGCTTCCTGAGCTCCTGTCAGATCAGTGTGGAAAGCATCAGACCCTTTGGCTGAAGAGGTTGCTGAGGCTCAGAGCAGAGTGGATGTGCCCAGAATGCTCAGCTGGGGCCAAGACTCTGTCTTTTCGGTGTCCCCCCTCTACTGGCCCCCACCCCACGTCTTTGGGAAACTTGGAGACAAAAGGCAGGACCCACACTCCTCACATTGGGATCCCAGATGGGGCTGAGAGGAGGGGTGAGCCGATTGTGGGGCTACGCCAGGCAGGACCAGGCCAAACCCAGAGTCTCCCAAGAGCTTCTGGTTATCAGGTGCCAGCCTGGGGAGAAGCAAGAATCTCAGGGGGGCTTCCCAAGAAGAGCCTAATTGGTAGCTGAGGCAGAAGAGTGGACACAGAAGAGGGACAGGGGCTGGCCCAAGGTCACCGGTGGGCAGGGCAGCCGACAGACTAGGGTACAGCGCTCTAGTCTCAGAAGGAGATCTGAGCTGGTGAGCCACATCTTGGAGGACGTCCTACCGTCAGCGTCCACCTGCTCCAGTGAGAACTCAGCTGAGCCCACCTTGTGTTCCTCCCGTCCGGCCAGCGTCCAGTTTCCCTACCCACAGTGTGAGTTGAGGTGAGTGGGGAGGGGAGGTGTCACAGCCCCATACAGCGCCGCACTCCAAAAGTCCTTACGCGCTCGGTCACCTCCGGCCCGCCAATCCCTCCCAGTGCCCCGCAGCTAGCACGAGGCCCGTGCTTTCCTGTGCGCCCGGCGCAGAGGCTGGGCGGGGCGGAGAGCGGCGCTTACCCCTGAACGCAGAGGACCATGTCCCCGCGGCGGCTGCTCGCGAGTGGGGAATCGGCTGAACGGCGGCGGCGGCAGGGAGTCGACGGGCTCGGAGCGCGCGCGCAGGGTAAGCTCCCGGGGCGCACCAGCGGCGGGCAGGGACTGAGAGGTTGCGGTGCCGACCGCAGGGAAGGGCGAGGGGGGCGGGCCAGGGGAGCAGGGCGGGACGAGCTGTCGCCTAATCCTTTGTCCGCCGCGACCCAGCCCTTCCCGGAAGCAGCGCCTTCCTAGAACCGCAGGCTGTGCCGTGGGGCCCGGGACTAGTGAGCGGGCGCCGGCGGCGGCGTCTGGGGCCTGGGGCTGTGAAAGGAAACACCTTTGACAGATTTCCAAGAACTTTCCAGGAAAACGGGGCGGGGCCCCGTGAGTCGACCAATCACAGCGCAGAGGTGGAGCCGAGTGGCCAGGGCGGGCCAATTGCGGGGCTGACGTGACCCGGCGGGGCGGGACCGAGAGACCAGCAGGAAAGACCGGGTTGGGGGAGGTTAAGGAGGGGTCCGGCTCCGGCAACCCGAGCCCAGATTGCTTCCTGGCAGTCTGCTTCGTTGGGGAGGGGCCCTCTTGTCTCACTGTGTAACCCGTGGCAGCGCGGTGACGAGGTCCCAGGCCTGTCCTCCCTACTAGCCTCCCCTCCAAGGCGGTCTGTCGGAGTGTGCAAGCTCCCCCTGTTGGGCCGCGCCTCGATTCCGGGACTCTGTATGTGGAGTTGGGGGGAGGTGGGTGGCATGGGGTGGGGTTTGGAGAGGGACATAGGGGGAGGGGCAAGGTGCAGAGGGCGGCCCCAGAAATGAGCAGGTCCGCTGAGGTCAAGCCTGCGGCCACCACAGACAAAAGAATCCAGGCAAGAACGTTTTCTTTGAAAGATTTGGGGGAGAAGGTACATCCAACCCCTTTTGCATCAGGCGAGACCAATGGTCTCGGCAGGTGCTGACTCGGCTGGCCCCCGCCAATCAGGGAAGAAGTGACTATAGATTTGAGGAGGCAGGCAGGGACAGTCAGCCTCCCAAAATGCTGACAGACCTGAAGCTCTAAACACCTAGAGATAATCTGGGGGTGGGGGGGTGTGGAACAGTGACACCTGCTCTCGTCTACAGGGAGTACTCGCTACATTTGATCTTCAACAACTAGTATTGCCCCCATTATGCAGACCAGAAGACACAGCCCCAGGGAACAAAATGTCTTGTTAGGAAATAGCAGGGCTGGAACTTGATCCCAGTTCTGAGTGAGAAGCCCACACTCCTACCCGGACCCCCTCCATCATTTTTCAGTTCACTGGACTCACCAGGGAGCATGTGGAAGGACTATAGGGTTTGGGCAAACCTCCTCCAAATCCTTGGGCCAGAAGAAGGGTGGGGGGAGCTGAAGGGAGTGGTATTTGAAGAGGGGGCAGGGTCCACTCCCTACCTCCCACTGCCCAGTGTGTGCCCCGGGGTTCCTAGGAAAGGAGGCAAGCTTTGAGATCCAGGGCAGAGGTGACAGACCCCTGGCAGTGTTTAAGGGCCTAAATGATAAGGTCCAGGCTTTCCCCAGGGCAGACAGGGCTCAGCTTGCCCTGCTCAGAATGGCAGAGGACAAAGGAGACCTGAAAGCAAAACCCTGTGAAACTGGATGTAAAATGGTTAAGATAAGAATGACTTCAGGGGACTCACTTCTCTGCACTTTTCCTGAAGGGAAGCCAGGCTTCAGTGTAGCACTGCCGCTCCCTCCTGACTTGGCCAGAAGCCAGTTTCTTGGGATGGGGTGGGGTGCGATGGATACCTCATAACCTGCTTTGAGAGCCAGGGTGCCTGGGGCCCCTGTGTGGGGTGCTATCTAGTAGGAACTGTCCACTGTCCCAGTACTATGAAGACAAAGGGGCTTTGCAGCTGCCAAGCAACCAAGCCACGATTTTGAAACTGGGTCTTTATGTGGCCAAATCCCAAGGTTTCTACCCCAGGACTATACTCCTTCCCTCTTGCCCTGACTATTCTACTGAACACTTACTATATGCCAGGCACTGTCAACAATTTCCAACCTCATTTCATTGTCACAACTACCACAGTCAAGGAAACTGAGGCACAGAGAGATTACAGTGTATCTTAGGTCTCATAGCTGGCAAGTAGTGGGTTGGAGTCAAGACCCTACACCCTCCTACTCATTTCTTCTCTAGGTGCCAGTGATCTGCTAACTCCTAGGCATCCTTTAGGATCCAGATTTAATGTCCTCAGTGAAGTTTCCCTGTCTCCAGGCCAGTCAGTGTCAGAGCACCACAGGTGTTCCCTGGAAAATGTTGTCTACAGTGGTCAGTCTGTGTAAACCAGTGTCCCAAGGGCTTTGGCCCTCCAACTATTTTTTGTGAATTTAACTGTACTGCGCACCCGGCCTGCATGTTGGAAACAGTGATGTGTCCCTGTTCTGCTCCAGGTGCCTGCCGGCCTCAGGCTTGTGGGTCTCTCTGGCCAACTCCTTGTTACTTAATTCTGTCCTGGCTTCTCCCCACAAGCCCAGTGTCTGACTGCTGGGCCCATGCTGCCACCCAGTGGTGCTCCCTCTCATGGCCTGACGAGCCAAATCTCCAAAGATTGTCACTTCCAGGATGATCCCTCCTCTGCACCTCGGGGATTGGCCTTACTGCAGGATCCCCCCACCCCTCCCCACCCAGAACAATCATAAGATGGGTCACAAGAATATACAGCAGTGCCTTTCTCAAAGTCAGGCTCATTTGGTCTCCATCCTCTCCCCATGTACAGCCTCCCCTGTCCTGTCCCCAAAGGACAGTCCACATGTGTGTGTTGGTGAGGGGATTCAGCCCCCCTCACTCAGGCACTTACTTACTGGACCCCTTGGTCACTGTAAGATATTCCAAAAGCCTCAGTCTCTGTTCCCTTAGACACACAGCTATTATGGTTGGCTGTGTGGCAGAGTCTGCCACCATGAACCCACTCCTTCCCAGGCCCAGCCTTCCCACATACTGAATCCTCCCATCATTGTGAAGGTGGCTGTGGCAGGTAGTTGCAGGAACATGAGCATTGAGGGGAAATCACATTCTGACTGTGCTGGGGTTAAGTGAGCAATTGCAAAGCATCTGCCTCTAGTAGAGCCATGTGGGGAATGTGTGTGCCTATAGAAGCGGGGGCATTGGTTATGGGGACTACAGGGGAGAGGCAGTGCCATTGCTTACTTTTTACACTTCTGTATGGTTTGAGTTAATTACAATTAGCAAGTTTTACTTATGTGATTAAAAATTTTAATAAAAGAGACCAGCCTAAAAATACAATTATAAAATTTTTAGAATAATTGTAATCTAACTTCGTTTTTAAGAAAAAGACATCTTCACAGAGCATGCACTGAAATGACCTTGGCTGGGACAAGAGCCAGCCTGCACTCTCATCTGCCTAAACTTCTGCTAATCCAGAATGAGACCTGGCTCAGCCTCAGGTTCACTGGGCCTAAACCAGTTGCCTTCAGAGGTCAGAGCCTTCTCCAGATTGCCAGCAGTAGTGTCAGGTTTCAGTCTGAAGCTTTCAGTTCTTGGCACGCCCATGGTCGAAGAATGACCAGACATGCCACAGTCCTGGACTCTGCGTGTGCTTCTTCTGGACTGCAAGAGACAAGATTGCATACAGGGTTCGGTATGGTCAGTAGAGACTATCTTCTGGGGCCCCCTGCTTCACTGAACACTGCTAGCTTGAAGGTCACCTGGAAAAGATAGGGGCTGTAAAGGAATATAAAAATCTCAGGACCTACACTCCTCCCCCAACTCCTTATGCAAAAGGGAAGGTCAAGCCTGGAGGCTGAATCTTGCAATACCCCTTTCCAAATAAATAGCTCTTACTAACATTATGCATCAGCCAGATCCTGATGGAAAGGTAAAAGATCTCAGGCATCTATAAGGACTGTCCCCACAAATCATTCATAAGGAAATTCCTTGCTGGCCTCCCATAAGCAAGGACATGCAAACTGTAACTTTGGGTCTGCAGGCTAAGTCCAGCTCCTAAAACTAGCCTGTGCAATTCCACACTAATAGTGTTGATTACAAGTTTATCTTCCCAGGTGCAGAACAGAGATGGGACCCAAGAGCAAACACTTTTCCACCTACTCAGGGACATCTACATAACTGATGCTTCCTTCACTCCCTTTTTCTTTTCTAACAGTCACCTTATCTTATGTATAATACAGATTTCCTGGGCCTCACAAGAATGTAAACTTTTGTCTCCTACCCATCCTCCCCCCCCATTTTTTTCCTGTATGTTCTATCCCCTTTAAAAACTGAGTTCTTAAGTCTTGCTTTGGAAAACCAGTCACAGATTTGTCTGTGGTTTGTGTTTTTCCTGAGCATGTCCTCAACTTTTGTTTTAATAAACCTCCATTGATTGAGATCTTTGCCTCAGCGCTTATTTTAGGTTGTCAGGGCAGAGCTCCAAACCCCAGTCCTCACTTAACTTCTGCACACAAGGTGTACCCACCAATAGTTGTAGCACCCCTTCACTCGCTCAGTTACTCATTCACTCACAGAACGGTCATCAGGTAAGGGGTGGGTGGTGGGGAGCCAGCTACACCGAGAGGAGGGCACAAGTTCCCGCTCTCCAAGAGCTACAGCTCTGACAGGCCTGGACCTTCAGTGCAGGGCGTCGGTGAGAGGAGAGGGTGCTGGGGAATGATTATGTATGTGTTGGGGCAGGGGGTTGGGGGAAAGACGCTCATGGGGTCCCAGTTTGGAAGCCAAGAAGAGTAGGACAGCTCGAAAGGTCTTTGGGTGGGACCTAAGTCACGCAACCTGCATTCCTAAAGATTGCCTGTAGAAGGCAGAAGAGGCACACGCAGAGACCCTGCCCCAAGCCGCACCTTCCCAGCCCGAGCCACCTCGCTCGGATTCCTCAGTTTCCTGGTTGAAGGGAGGGGTGATGCTCGGGAGTAGTGTAGATTTGTCCCAGGAGACAGCCACAGCCACGCTCTCTATGGCTTTAGACAAGCTGTTTCCTCTCTGGGGCCTCAGTTTCCTCATCTGTGAAATGAGAGTTAACAGCCTGGGGAGACTGGCTCAAAATATGTAAGATGCGCTCAGAATGAAGTAGAGACCTAAATGTGGACAGAAAATTACAAAGCTAATAGAGAATATCTGTCACTGGGGTAGGGGGCAGATATTTTTAAACATGACACCGAAAGCCCAAAATATAAGGTGAAAAGTTGGTGGATATGGCCAAATGGAAACGGAATTTCTGGCCCAAACGCCCTGCATACCAAGGGGGAGATGCGCCAAGGATATGAGCGGGAAATGCACATAAGAGGAAGAGTAGCCAGTGCCAGGGAGACGCCCAGAAGCACCAGGGACTAGGGAGTCGCGAATCAAACAACAACGGGATGCTACTTTCTTCAGCATGTTGGCAAGAATTAACAAGTTGGGTACGCTGGCAGTTGGTCACCACTAGGGAGGTCGGAAGCCTAGCAGCGCCGCCTGGCAGCGTGCGGAAAAAACACCGACTCAGGAAGCTACGCCTCCTACTTTGTCCCGGTTCGGGGGCGGGGCCCACTAGGGGCTCCCGCTCCGCCCAGCTGAGGCCCGCCTGGCCCTTTAAGGCTGACCTAGCGAGGCCCCAAGTTGGGATGACGCGCGGGGCGGGGTGGGGTGGAGTGGGGGTCACGTGGGCGCCGACTGCTCGACTGTCGGCCCTGGGTGCTCCGCGGCCTCCAGCTCCCGCGACCGCCGCCCCTGCCCCTCGCCAGCGCCTCTGCCAGGTGCATTGCCGCCAGGTACGCCCTAGCCAGGTACGCCTTCCTTGAGCCCCCTCTGTGGCCTGCTCCAGGGACTTCGCTGCCTCTAGGCGCCTGGACACTTCCCTTCTCGACACGTGCCCGGGTAGGACTTGGTTATGCCCGGCTGCGCGACTACCAACCCCTGCTGCACATCTGTACCCCGGCCGTTCACCCCACATTCCCAACTTGTCCCGGGCCAGGCTCACAGCCCACCCCGGCTCAGGGGTTCCGAGGCTGGGGTGTGTTGGAAAAGTCTGGGCAGGACTCACTTTTCCCCTTTCCCCCAGGTGCCCCTGGACGCGCCAGGCTGGGGCCGCCTCTAAGCGCCCCGCGGGGGCCATGGACAGCGAAACAGCAGAGGAGCGGGGGAGTCCTGCGCCCCCTCCAGTTGCACTTGGCGGACCCGGCTTGAGCGGTGCTCTGGCTTGCGGGGGGCGGCGGGAGCCCAAGAAGTACGCCGTGACCGATGACTACCAGTTGTCCAAGCAGGTGCTGGGCCTGGGTGTGAACGGCAAGGTGCTGGAGTGCTTCCAACGGCGAACTGGGCAGAAGTGTGCCCTGAAGGTCTGTGACCCCCTCAGTGAAGCCTGGGGTGACCTGGAGGGTCCAAAAGCAGAAGCCTGTGGGTGCAGTCCTCTGTGTCTTGGACCCCTGCTAAGCTTCCTATGCCCAGCGTCATGTTTAGTCCTCATATTCTCTTGTAAGGTCAGGCTTGTGGTCCTCCCTGTTTTACAGATGGGGAAACTGAGGTTTAGCCTAGCTAAGCTCAGGGTGTCCCAGTGAGCAAGGGGTGGAGTCAGTATGGGTAGGGCTGTTGTTCTGGAAGCAGGGACCGAGTGGCTCCTGACTCTGAAGTTCTGGCTGCACCTTTGTGTTCAGGCCCAAAGGGGGGCTCTTGCTCAGCTTGGCTGTCCCTTCCGTGAGAAGCTCCTCTGAGTTTCCCTCTGCCTGAAGCTCAGCCCCACCAAGGCTTGAGGTGAGCCTACTTCCTCCCTATGGCCCCTGCTTGGCTGGGCTGGAGTGGTGTGAGCCTCCCAGGACTGGCTGATGGGCAAGGCTGATGCCCATTGCACCTGTGGGCAGGAGGCTGCTGATGGGCTCTTGATGGGTCACTGTTGAAAGGGACAGGCCCTGCTCTAAGCCTGACCCACCGTAGTTCCTTGGCAGAGGGTGGGCCAGCCAACTAGACACATCACACTATAGGATCCCTGAAGGCCTGGCCCACTGATACGGGTAGAATGGGGTGGGTGGATAGGGTTTCTGAGCTGGCTGATCTAGCCACCCAGTTCTGGCTTAAGGCACACAGTTCTGGGCCCAGGGCCCCACCCCATACCCAGAATCCCTTGAATCTGTCATCACTGGGAACTTTAATCATCTGTAGCTTGTGCCACTGGCCACCTGAATGAGTAGCGCATGGCAGAGACACTGGCTCCTGGAGGTTAGAAGTACAGCAAAGGATCTTTCCATTTTACAGAAGTTGTGATTATGAGTCTGAGTGCAGAGTCCTACAGATATGGCTCCAGGGACTTCTATGTGTGTTTGCCAGCTCTGTGACCTTGGACAGTATCCTAGACTCTTGAAGCCAGATTTCTGCCTCTGTTCATGGGGAAAGATAAGGGGTTGTTGTGAGCTTGAAACAAGATTATGCATGTAGAGTGCTTGACACAGGACCTGGTACAGGCTTGAAAAGGCTATAGGACTTATTTAGGGCACAGGATCTTCAAGCACTGAGCAGGGACCTGGGCCTAGCTCTCTGTGTCTTTCCCAGAAGCACTAGGACCAATGGAGGAGGTTGTCTCCCCAGGGTGGCCTTGGAGGAGATCGTGAGGTTGGGTCTTGGGGAGAATCAGGGCTGGGCTGGTAGGCTAGACCCTCTAACTCAGCACTGGAATGGGGTGAGGGGAGCTTTTTGGAATCCTAGGTATGGAATTCTGAGTCCTTCAGGGAAAAGGTGGCTGTTCTGAGGGTAGATGGGGGTAAGGGGATGAGGAGTGAGAGTCTTTACGCACTCCCTCAGCACCAATTAGCCTTTCTACCTGTGCTAGGGTTAAGGGCAGTCTGGGTAGGTGAGGGGCTGATTGAGGCCAGAAAACCACTTCTCAATATCAAGGCTTTGGCCCTGTGAGATAGGAATGAGCTCTGGCCAGCCCTTGTGGTGTCCAGACACTGGGATGGGGTAGGAGGCTAGAGTTCGTGGGCCCATACAATGCCAGCTTTAAACAGGGCAGGGCTAGACCCTCTCCCCATACGTTCTGTGTCTGATAAATAACTTGGGTAACTTCTGACTGCAAGAACTTCCACCGCACCTTCATTTGAAGCTGGGGCCTCAGTGTCTCCCTGTTCTGGACTGGGAACTGGGGCCAGCCTGGAATGGCTTCCCCTCTGTACTCCTTTAGACTTTATGGGTGAGCATGGCTGGGGCTACTGGCTTGAGACCTTCAAGACTGGCCCTTCAAGGGGGACATAGATTAGATGTGCCCACTGCCACCAACACCTTCCTGTTCTTGGTCTCCCCAATGATCAAGCCTAGAGTCCATACCCAGCTAGACAGGCCCTCACTATTTCCCAGGATTGGGTGAGCGCAACTCTGGCACAGTCATTTTACCTGTCCTGTGAGTGGTAGCTGTGACCATGAGGAGGGAGGTAGCATCTCCCCACTTATAGCTTCTTCCCTCTGCCTAGGAGAGCCAGGACTTAGAGACCTCAGCACATGAACAGACCTGGACCCAGGGAGCTCAGCTAGCTCATAAATGGGTCCCAGCCCTCTCCCCAGCTGCCTTAGCTCAGCCTTGGTAAAGGTCATGGGCTCTGAGTCTTTCTGCATCCCCAGGGCTATACCCCAGATTTTGCCACTGTCTTGTAGTCTGAACTTGTTCAAGCTATCTCTGCCCATCTCCTTCCTTGCCTGTCCTCTCAGCTGTTATGCCTGAGATGGCAAATAGTGCTTAGCAGGAAGCCTGGGCCAAAGCAGCCTCATCAAACAGGAAGAGCTGTGGTCACTGTCCCTATAGCTGTTGCTATTCTGTGGAGGCCCTTAGAGGAGCAGGCCTCTCCCTCCTCCGGAGCTGGGCCTCTTCCCCTTTCCCTCAGCCCCTGGCTACATGCTTGCTCCATCTTGACCTTGCCCATACTCAGTGGTTCCCTTCCAAGGCCAACTTCTGCTGCTGCAGCAGCCATTCTACTCTCCACCCCACGCCAAGCACTCGTCTGCCCCGCAGCAAGGACTGGAGGGTTGCCTTTCTCAGAGAGGGTCCAGTTCTGTTCCTCCTGCCTGTGCCCCTCCCGGGCCGGTCTGGCTCATTGGTACTTCCTCAGCTTTACCTCTAACGGGGCACTGCCTGCAGATTTGTCACCTGTCAGTCATCCCACCAGATCTAAGTCACAGCCCCTCAAACTTTGTCACCTATGTGAAAATTGGGACCCAGAAGTTGGTCAGAAGTCACATGGCTTGATGAGGGTGTGTGGTGCAGTAGAGGCCAGGATTCCCTCCCCTCCTGACTTCCTGCCCAGCCCACTTGTGGTTGTCAGGCTCCGGGCAGGCAGAAGTGACCATGGCACTTAGTACCTCTAAATAAAAGCAATAGGAAACCTTGAGGAGACATAGGGGTCTACACATGGGGTCTTCTTTCCCACCCCTGTGCTCTGGACTGTGGGGCTGGGGACCATTCCCCTCTGACCACTGGAGCACGTTGGAAGCCTCTCTGAGCTCCTATTGCCCTCCGCTTCCCTTCTTTAAGGCCAGTGGAGTAGTGGAGGTGGGGGGAATCCACATGCCCAGGAGACCCCTGCAGAGTCCTCTGGGTCAAGTCTCTGCAGTGAACATCTCTCTGGTCCCCAGGATCTGGGAAGGTTGCTGGGGCTGCCTTGCCCCGGACAATGCCTTTGCCCTTGGTGCCAGATGGCTGCTGTGAGCCAGGCTGCTCTGTGTGTGGGATCTCAGTGATGCCCCAAAGCACAAGAGAGCACATTTCTTCTGACAGATGGGAAACTAAGTTCTGGAGAGCAGGAAGAGATCTTGCCTGAGATCACACAGGGATTTGAGCACTTGACCATATACATTCTGAGCCTCTAAGTGTGACATTTGAGGCCTCTGCAGTCTAGCCCACCTGTCTTTCCTACCCAAGGTGATGTCTTTCCTTCTGCAGCACTGCAGAATCCTTTCCCATCTGTCATGACTCAGCCCCAATGCCACCTCTTCCAAGAAGCTGTCCAGAGTCCCTGGCTTTGGGGAAACAGAACCTTCTTTGACCCCTAAAATTCTTTTGTACCACCTAAGCCCAGGGCCTGGCATGGGGGCTCATACATGCTTATTAAAATAGCCATGCTCTGGCTCACTGAGCTTCGGAAGGAGCCACCGAGAGCTGAACTTTTCCTGGGTTTCCCTGTCTCCACGGGAGAGGGGTTCCCTGACTGCATCTCAGAGGTAAGACACAGAGAAATGCTGTTTCTCCTGTGCTAAGGTCTGGGAATTCACAAAGGAATCCACTGCATCCAGACGGACCTCATGGGGAAGGTCTGGGGAGAAAGGAAATGCCCATCTATGAGGCCGTTTCTGCCCCCTGCCTGCCATCTAGGCCACACCTCTGAGCAGTAGACAGAGGGGCTCTCTCTAACCATAATGCCAAGAGGAAGGTAGAATGTGAGTCAGATGAAGAGCTGGGGGCGGGGCAGCAGAGGACCCGGAGCCCAGTAACCTAGATGGCTCACCCCGCCTGGGGGGGGGTGGGGACAGTGCCCATTGCTTCATGGGTGGGGCTGGCCTGTTGGGGCTGGTGCTGCCAAGCAGGATTTGAGGCCGGGTGGAGCTGCCTGGCAGGTCAGGCTCTTTCTCATTTGGCAGCTGCCACCCCCTCACTTGCCATCTCCAGACCAGTCAGATCAGCCTCTGCAAGGCCACTTGTTAGAGTCAACAAATCAGGAGGCACGTGAAGGGGCTGGCAGCCCTGGTACAACCGAGTCCCTGGAAATGGTTTCACTGTACCCAAGGTTCTCCCCAGGCTGTTCTTCACCTGGAAGGAAAGATCTGAGGAGCTTGGTGTTACCATGCTGTTGGAGCCTTCTGAACTGCCAGGGGAGGACAATTTGCTTTTTAATGAGGATCCTGGGGAGGGCATCAAACCCTACAAAATGCAAATAGTGGAATTTCAGGCAAGGTTGATTGTTTTGAGAGGCCTAGCTGGCCTTGCTTCAAGCTTTTGAAGCTGCGCTCCCAGCCCACTCTCAGGATCCCCTCTGCTGGAGGTCTAAGATCTTTTCCCACCCGTGCAGGATCGGGTGCCAGCTCTCCAGGCTTCAGATATTAGAGCTGTGGATTCTAATACTCCCATAAATAGCTAACAGTTTTCCAGAGTGTTCTGTCTGGCAGGTCCTGTTCCTAGTGCACAACACATGTTGTCTTACCTAACTCCCATCATTCCCATTATATGGATGAAGTTCAGGGAGGTCACGATTTGCTCGAGGTACACAGCTGGTAGGTAGCAGGGCTGAGATACAAGCCTAGGCAGTTTGATTGCCAGAGTCTTAGCATTTAAGTCATCTTAGACCTCATGCAAGTCTGTGGGGACATGAGTGGGTCTCTGAGACTTGATCCCTGGAAGGATGCTGGCATTGTCCTCCATGTCTCCACAGGGAGCCCTGGCAGCCCCATTTGGGCCCAAGTGGTGCTGCCAGTGTTTGCCTACATCAGCCCAACCCTCCTCATTGTATGGAACTCTATGCCTGTGATTGGACAGGTGGTGATCCTACAAGGCCAGCATATAAGGACCATGATGGCTGTGGGGCTGCCTCAGAAGGGGAGTGTACCTTGTCCCAGGCCTTGTGAGTCTCAGACAAGCTCAGCCCAGCAAAGCCCAGAGCGCCACAGACAGGAAGTCAGGCTGCTGAGTGGGCGAGAGGAAATTTTCTCTGGGTTGGGCCAGCAAGGGAAGGATTCCTGGAAGAGGTGGCCAGTTTAATCCAAACCGCTGGTCCGAGAAGGATGTGGATTACAGTGGAAGGCACAAGGGGTGTGTGTGTGTGTGACAGCATGCCTGATTTAGACACTCAGCACCTGCTGTGGAGTACCACTTCCCCACTCGCAGACCTGTGTCCTGGCAGGATGTGACTGATAAGCCCAGGGAAGCTGAGGAGTGACTGAAGGGCTCTATGGAGGAGGAGACATTTGTATAGGGCCTCGCAGGGTAGAATGCCATTGCTGGGGATGCGACAGGGCTTCCAGATCACCTGGGCTGTTGTTCAGGCTATGTGGGAAGGACCTGGTCTCCATCACAAGAGTCATTGTTATATCTTTTCTGAGCTTCACACTTGAGGGAGTGGTTTTCCCACTTAGATTCCTCATCTTCTTCTCCTTGGTACATCATCATGGGAGACCCCTGGGTGGCAGCAGCTGTTGGAGCATCTAGTTCTGCAGCCCCCCAGCCTCTGTTGGTTCCATCTTAGTAGCTGGCTGCTGTGTGGTGGCCACCAGACAAGAGCTGAGGACA
Organism: Cheirogaleus major; assembly: GCA_963574435.1. Classification (NCBI taxonomy): domain Eukaryota; kingdom Metazoa; phylum Chordata; class Mammalia; order Primates; family Cheirogaleidae; genus Cheirogaleus; species Cheirogaleus major. Next base: position 29,811 of record CAUYPO010110567.1, read on the forward strand.
GTGGTCATCCCTAGGAAAAGGGAGTATTCCAGGCATACCTGTGCCATAGACAGAGTGTACACCAAGCACTTCCTGGAGGGCTGGCTCTCTGCTCTCAGGGCAATGATACCATTGGGCCTGTGAGCTCCAGTGTTTTCTCAGAAGAACATTAGTTCTGCAGCCTTTGCTCTATCTACTAGAGATCTTGTGTGGCCCAGATGAGTGGCACTGCCTGGGGTTGAGAGAGGAGCAGGGCTCTGGGCTTAAAATCTTTTTTGCCACCTTTTCACAAGTGACCCTGGACAAAAGGCAGTTTGGGAATCTTTTCTAAAACCATCACCTTTGTGGTACAGTTGAACCTTGGGTTTGAATGTGTGGCGGGAGTCAGGATCCAGTCTTGGCGGCTGTAACTATCCCTGCATTCATGCTATGAGTCAGTGCAGGCCGACAGACACTCTCAGAGGGCAGGGCTCCCTTGTGGGGTGGCCTGGGTGCATTTGTTTTTGGTATATTCATGGCCTTTATGAGGATTCTCTTGGGTTTACCCTGTACCTGAGGAAGCCAGTCCCTTGTGGAATAGGAAATAATGGTGTGAGGGGGGCTCTGGGTCCTGGGCTCCTCCCCACCCTCCCCTCCTTTTTTTGGAACTAAGTGGATTAGGCCTTGTGCAATTGTGATTAAAATCCCGCTGTGTGGGAACCATGGAGGTTTTGTTTAGAGCAGGAATACGAAGCGTCTGTCTGGGGGAATGAGGAGCCTCAGGAGGACTTTTCTGCACTGGACCGGCCAGAGATGCTGAGAATATTGATTATGCTTTTGATGTAAGTTTAGTATTAGGATTGCCTTTTTCTTTAGACTAGGGCTTTGTCCTCATTGCCTTCTCATGGCACTATCTGTCCTTCTCAGCCTCCTCACCCTTCTCATTTTTCCTTTCCTGCCTGTTTCTCCTGCTGTCACTCTGTCCCTCATCTCTCGTGTCTCGCCACTCTGCCTGTCTCATGTGTGTCAGGCCTGGCTGGCCTCTTCTCTGCACAGGCAGGCTGAGGGCAGCACAGGGCCAGGTCAGGTGCTTCATCCTAGCCAGCTTCAGGGGAAGGCGGGGGTGGGGCAGGAACAGAGGATTGCCTGGCTATACCCATGCCACTACAGTGTCCCCTCCTGCTGCCAGCATCACCAGGTGCCAGCGGCGTTGGCAGTGGGAACAGTGGAGTCAGGCGCTTTTGGGCATAGCTGTAACCAGAGGTGTCTTCCCCCCTGGAGTGTGGGAAGTCAGCTTCAGCTGTGGTCTATGTTGTTGGGTCTCCTTTTATGGCCAATGATCTGAGACTTTTTCTTGGGACAACAGTGTGGAACCATGCACATTATGGCCCCCAAGGCCTCTCTGGCTGCAGTTGGGGAGGGAAGGGAATGGGGTCTGACCTGAGTCAGAGCATCGGAGCCAGCCGGGGGAGCTGGTAGGGGCTCTGGAAATGCTCAAGGTGTGAGGTGCAACCTGCTTCCATCTCACAGCGGGGGAGATGAGTGTGAGCTGCCGCTGTGCTAGCTGAGACGAGCACCTGAGACTCTCTAGCCCGCACCTTGCACCTGGCTGCCCTCACCTTGGTAAAGCTCAGAGGCTATCTTCAGCTGCATGAGGGGCCAGGGCCTTGACCTGCCACACTCATTGTCCCATTCCTAAGGCTTCAGCCTCCACAAGGGATCCATAGCTTGCTCACAGATGCTCCCCCAACATAAACAGCCCCCTCTCAGGCTGTGGCAGAGGGGCTGGCAGGTGCTCTCTGGCAGGCATCGGCACAGGGGCAGGGGGATAGGGATTAGGGCACCCACTTGCTGAGTGCTTCCTACACACCAAACACAAACAGCAGAATCAGAGCAGGTGACCACCCCCATGTCATGGATGCGGAGACTGAGGTTCAGAAAGGCAGAGTAGTTCACCTAGGGCCTCATAATAGTGACATGCCCAGGCTGGGCTGGAACCCAGACCTGGTTGGCAGCCATCCCTCCCTACATCCTGGCTCAGCTGGGGATCTAGAGCCCCAGTCTGCCCATCTGTAAAGTGAGGGGCTGGGTGATCTGCTTGGCAAGGGCTTTGCTTCTGGCTGTGAAGACACTTTTGGTGGGCAGTGACTATGGGCAGTGCCGGGGAGGCTGGCAGGTGTGGGGGCCCACCTTGCCTGCTGCTGGGGCTGCTCTTGCAAGTAGACAGGCAGCATGGAGAATGGCCAGAGGGTGCTCAAGGATGCCTCTTCCAAGCCAGTCAGTGACTGGTGTTGCCAGGAAAACGGTCGGCTGTGGTGATACTACTAGCAGTGTCTGTATTCTGCTAGAGACAGGAGCTCTGGAGTTATGACTCAGGTTTGAGGGCCCCTCTCCACCGTACTCCATGGCCCAGTTAAATGTTTGAATTAGGCTGAGCCAGTACCAGGGTGCATCCTTACCCTAGGAAGGCCTTAGAGAGTAAGGATGAGTCACTGCAGCCCATTTCCTTGGCTGAGGTGTCCCTCAGTGCTGCCAGGCCATGACCCTGGTCCCTTAGAGGGCAGGGCCTCTTCCCCTCCCTTCCTCATCGCTATGGCTCCAGAGTGTGATTGGAGACTAGGAAAGTCTTCCCTGAGCCAGCTAGGCGTTGGGATCTTGGGAGCCCTCTGGCTGAACAGGAGCAGGAGGGAGAGAGGGGTCAGGGGAAGCTGGAAGCCTGGACAGCCATTGTCCCCACTGCCCCTGGGAGAAGCCTGAGTGGGGTGATGGCTGCCTGTGCACGTCTAAGCCTGTGTGGGGAGCTGCAAGGATGTGGATGAAGCCGAGAGACATGGGAGAGATGCCGAGCTGATGTGATGTAGGCTTCAGGAAGGGCAGTGTGGAGGGCAGGAGCGGAAGGTTCCCTAGGGCTCTGTGCCATGCCTCTGGAGTTGACCCAGTGCATGCCCCACCCCCACTTCTTATTCCTTTGTCATCTCTGTTACATTTCCTCTGGAGGAGAGAGACCAGCTGTCATTCTTCTGAGAGCTAAAAGGTGTTGGGTCCCCTCTCTCCAGGGTTGGCCAGAGGCATGGCCTGCTGGGTGCCTCAGAAGGGGTCACCTGGGCGTGACCTCATTTATCATGGTCACTCCTGCTTAGGGAGGGTGGCACTGCCATTTGTATCTCTGTGCCAGCTATGTGGGCATCACTGCAGCACAGTGGGCTAGTTGGGGACACATATTCCATGGCCAAGGTGGGGTCTCTTCATGAAGAGGGACCACCGAAGAGCCATTATTTCTGAGATTAGAACAAAACACTTGTTTGCTAAAATTTTCCAATCTTTTTTTTTTTTTTTTTTTGAGACAGAGTCTCACTCTGTTGCCTGGACTAGAGTGCTGTGGTATCAGCCTAGCTCACATCAACCTCAAACTCTTGGGCTCAGGCGATCCTCCTGCCCCAGCCTCCCGAGTAGCTGGGACTACAGGCATGCGCCACCATGCCCGGCTAATGTTTTCTATATGTATTTTTAGTTGGCCAATTGATTTCTTTCTATTTTTAGTAGAGACGGGGTCTCGCTCTTGCTCAGGCTGGTTTCGAACTTCTGACCTTGAGCGATCCACCTGCCTCGGCCTCCCAGAGTGCTAGGATTACAGGCGTGAGCCACCACGCCCGGCCCAAATTTTCCAATCTTATGATAAAAATGTCCTATTTTTATACTGCCATAGAAGAAATAGAACCAGGGTAATGTTTCATAAATTATGTAGCTGATTTTGACAGAAAAATCCCTTTTTCCTCTGAGAAGTTAAAGGAGGATAATAGAAGCTGGATCCTCTGAGTATATACTCAGGGGGCTCCCAAGAGGTCTCTGTGGCCCTCCTGAGCCTCCTGCAGGCAGGCTGTGGGCAGAATGTTGCGATCCCACACGTGTCAGGGGCAGAGGGCGTTCTGATCCTGCCACTTACTTGCTGTGTAACCTCTGGGAGAGGGGAGGAGGCCATAGCTCTCCCTGAGCCTTCTTTCCCCACCTATAACCAGGGGTCATGTGTGAGGAGAGTGCAAGCCCAGTTCACAGATGGGACTGGCCCACAGTCACACACTTTGCAGAGGGGGACATTGTTCAAAGGATACATGGAGGAGTCGAGGGGTATACCACCTGGGAGAGTGGGGGGCTGCCACAGGGGAGTGGGAATATGCCCCTCCTGCAGTTGACCAAAGCCGAGAGCCGGGTTAGTTCTCTAGCTTGGGTCGCCAGCTCTCAGCCTTGCTTCCCACTTCCCAGGGTCCCTCCCCTAAGATCAGCCACCCTCTCCCTAACCTGGAGGGTCTGCCTCCTACTCACTGACCCTTTCACAGAAAAACAGGACTCATAGACTCATAATCCTTGGTCCCCCTTTGAAATGCCCAGTATGGCCCTGCCCCTCTGAGGATCTGAGACCATTTCCTGTGACCTGCTGGATGGGAAGGGATCTGCCTCCCCTGGGTCCCAGAGGCTGCACCTAGATTTTCCTGAGTTCTGAAAAACAAGGAGGGAAGAGTATAAAGCCACTTCAGGAAGACCCAAGGGAATCTTGAAGCCAGTAGTCCTCAAGCAAACCCTGAAACCCATTTCCACCCATGACGTTATAGCCCCTCGATATACTCAATATGCCCTTATCACTGTGTTAATCTGAGCTCTACATGTGTGTTCTCATTCCATCCTCATGGCCACCTGGGAACATGAGTACTGTCACTGTCCCCACTTTCCAGATTGCCCAATGAGGCTCAGAGAAGTTGAATGGCCTGCCCAGGGTGAGTGGGGGCTGGAACTGTCCTCTGTGTGCAGGTCTGTCTGACCTGAACCCCTGTGGCTGCAGCAGGTCCATCAGTACATGGTCCCTGGCCGGGGGCGCTGGGACTCACTGGCCTGCTGAAACTAGCACTCATGTTCCTACTGTCCTTTCTCCTCCCTTGCTGGGAGCCTAGCTTAGCTCCCTCTTTCTAGAAGCCCTAGTCCCCCGCCCCCCTGCCAGACCTGGCATTTCTGCCTTCATTTCCAGGTTGTCTGGGGCTGGCAGGCAGCAGACAAACTGAGTCCATCAAAATTTAGCAGATTGGACTAGCCTTATGTTCCTGAGACTTGATTTCAAAACTTGTGTTGGCTTTCCTGTCAGCGGCTGCTCCCTGTTCTCACAGTGGGAACTGGCCAGGGTGGTTTCAGCCTGTCAGCTGCCACCCACTTTCCCATCAGGTGTCCTGGCCTTGGCCTAGAAGGGGAGTGGTTATTTAGGGGTCCTCCTTGCTCCGTAGTTACCTCAGGAGGGGCTGGCCTTCCCTGTCTTGCCCGCTCTGCCGGGTTCTGGCTCTGGAAAGAAAGGAGAAGGGAAGAGGAGCCAGGGCCAGTTTTCCCAGGCCTATGTATCCTCATCGAGCATCCCAGTTGGCAGTGACTCATTCATAGACCCCCAAATCTGCCTATGGCAGCATTTCCAGCCCCAGCTCTGGGCCTGGCCCTAGGCAGGGCCAGTACATGTTTGCAGGAGTGGGAAGGGATCTGTAAGTGGGCAGGCCTCCCTGAGGATGAGAGTCGAATCCTGGTTCCCAAAGAGCTCTCAGACTTGGGGGTGACTATGTGAGAACCATGGGACCCAGAGAAGTCATAAAAGCTCCTTAAGCCTCAGTCTCCTCAGCTGAAAATGGTGGCTAAAGATGGCAGTTGTTGAAGAACAAGAGCTAACGGGTGTAACATGCCTGGTACAGGACAGGGGCTCTGTGAACATCTGCCATTGTCATAACAGCCACCAAATAGTAGAGCCTGGTCTAGACCCAGGAGTGTGGCGCCAGGCTCTGGGAAGAAGCATCTGGGCCTTCCCACTTTGTTTCCCCCAGGCTGGGGAAAAGTGCGTGCTCCAAGCCTCAAAGCTGCAAGGGAAAGGGGTGAAGCAGCTGTCTGCATGGTCCCCACTGCCTAGAAGCCAACAGTTCTGGGTTCAAGTCTTGACTCTCACTACCTAGCTGTGGGACTTTGGGTAAGTCAATTAATCTCTCAGAGTGACGTTTCCTCACAAGTAAAGGGATGCTGCTGGTTTTTCTTGGGATGTGGTAAGCACCGTATGAGATGGTGTCAGCACAAGTACTGGCTGAGCACCAGGCAGAGACCATTGTTATGAACGGAGCACTAATCCTACCTGACTGCATCATTCTCTGAGCATCCATGTGGGACCTGGACATTTGGGGTCAATGGTATCATGTGAGCTGACCTCCCTGGAACTGAGCCTCTGAGGGTAAGAGGTAATGTGCAGGGTGAGACAGAGGACAGGATGTGGTCAGAACTTAATGAAGCGAGGTCTGGTCTGGCGTGAGGCCAGCTAATCCATAGCTGCAAAATTGGTTCCATTAGCTCCCTTAATGAGCTACAAAAGCTGGGAAAGTGAGTGTATGAGAGAATAATGGTACATGTCTGTGGCTTTAATTTGAAACTGTGGCTAAAAAGTTAGATTTGACACTACTACCAGCTCTCCAAATAGCACTGGTGCCCTTGGGGAAGAGAGGGGAGGGTGTGGAGGGCAGGAGCGGGGCTCCAGCTTTGTAGGGAAGATGCCGAGGCCTTAAGAAGTAAATTCCTGCTTCGAAACTCTGAATTCGGGGTCAGTCCCTTCCTGATGTCTGCCCCCAGAGCAGAGGCTGAGGCTGTGGCCCATGCTCTGAGTGGTCACAGCAGCCTGCAGTGGTCACACTGGCTGGCCAAGGCCAAGTGTGTTAATAACACTTATAGGTGCTAGTAACACAAGGCAGTAACACAAACCAGTTGTTGATTATAACAACTGGCTCTAGAATAAATCCTGCTATTCCACTGGTACCTCTTTTAAAATTGGAGATGTGTCCCCATGGGAAAACAATCCCAAGTAATCATACAATTGGGAGCAGGAAGGGATCAATCCCAGAGATGGCTAAATTTAAAACTCTTGTCAAGGAGGGAGTATGGTAGGTTCAAAGTGCTTTTCTTATTCATGGCCTCCCTCTGTAGAGAATAGGGGTTCCCCACAATGAAAAGAATGTGAGTTGAAACCAAATTTTTTCTATAACATTCTGTTCCATTCTGCTGCTTCAGTGTCTGGCATTGAGCATATTCTCTGTGGTTTAGTCTTTAGCATTCCAGCTTGCCCTTGCCTGAGGCTGGGATGAGACCCATGAGGTGGGAGAGACAGTGTTGGGGGACATACCCGTCCTTGCCACTTCTCTCCTCTCTGTCCCCTGGTACAGAACAAAGGAGGAATTCCAAGAAAGTAAAGGGCTTGGTGATGTCACCTCAGCACTCCTGGCAGGTGTGCCAGGCTACAGTGCCATATGCTGGCCCCAGTTTTTATGGGGGAATCCATATCAGATATGTTCATTTGAGTCTATATCTTTTAAAAAATTGCTGTTGAAGGTGTTGCCAGGTTTTCCTTCATATAAGGTTTGATGCTAAATCCCTTTTAGAATTTGGTCTTGGAAAAAGTTCAATGAATGTGCTTCTCTTCATGGGATAATAAAAGTAACAGAGCCTACTTGATTTCCTTCTTTGCCTAGACTGCCAGGAAGCTCAGGATTAAAATTTGTCATTGTTTATAGTTATGAACTTAAATGGGTTTCTGATGCATTTTATTTTTCTCTTTATTCCAAAAAGAATCTGCTGTTTTTATTTTATTTGGTGTTTGTCATGTTTTAGCATTATAAAATGCCTGAAATCCTGTTGTCAATAAGCAGGGCATGTGGCAATAATGGGACTTGGAGTGCTTCGTGGGGCAGTGAGAGGAACCAGGTCCCTGGCCTCCAGGAGAAGGTTCCCTTCGCTGTAGGGCTGATGTCTCTCAGGTTGTGAGTTGTCATGAAATCCAGAGTTTCAGCTTCTTAATTTGTTACTGCCTCATTGATGGGAGAGATTACAAGTCAGCTCTCTTCCCTGGAAAGAGTGGGTGTTCCAGCAGGGGCTGCAGAGCAGTGTGGCCAGGGCTGCAGGTTAATTGCTGGGGTGTGAAGGTTGGGGTTTTGGTGGTGGGGGTGTTGGGAGAAGCTGCTTGTTCAGCCTGGTGGCCTCGGCACCTCCTGTGTGTGACAGACAGATGGAGATACTGTGAACACTTACACTCGAGAAGAGCCCAGCCCTGGGGTAAGCTGGATGGAGATACTGATGTGTGGGTAGGCATGTGGGCCTGGGTAGGTGGCCTTTCCTGGACTGGGAGGCAGCTGGAAAAGGGTACTGGGGGCTGGTTCTCAAAATCACTGCAGGCATCCCAGCTCTGTTTGATGCTCTAGGAAGCCAGTGCTTTTCCAGCTCTGGGCAACAAGAGGTGTTGGGCCCTGCAGTGGATATGGGTCCTCAGTGGGAGAGAAGGTCTGAATGGAGGCATCTAGGCTTGGTCACCTTCTTGGGCAAGTCTGTCACAGACAGGTTGAGTTGTGACAGCAAGACCCCTAGTCTTTCTTGGGCATCTCTCTGTGGCCAGTTCCTTGCTAGGCATTTTGGAGAAATAGAAAATATTGGATGAATAAATGGACATATGGATGAATCCCTCTGCCACCATACTCTCCACACACTCATGCATGGATCCCTACACATGCATGTATGCACACACCCATGTTCCCATGCACACTCACGTCGTCACCCCCCACCCCATATGCACACATCCACACACCCTTGCACATATTTATTTCAGAGCAAGCTTCTCGAGTCTTGTGCAAGCTGTGGCTTTGGCCAGTGCCTCTCCAACTTGGGGCCACCCGCTCCTCTCATCTCCCTTCAGGGAGGGACTGTCTGGATGCTCTCACCAAAGTCCTGTTCTCCTCTCTCTTCCAGCCTTACTGCAGCCAGGTGGCCCCAGGGCTATGACTTCATCCTCCTGAGCCTCTGTTTCCTCAATCTGTAAATTAGGGCTAATGGGCCCCACCCTGCTTGCCTCACAGGGTGGCACCAAGCATTCCCATGAGATAAGGGACAGAAGAGTGTTTTGGAAACTGCAGATTGTTTTCCAAACAGGCAAATACTGCTGTTGTTCCCTAGCTATGGAACTCAGGAATTCCTCCACCCACAAGTAAGCCCTATCCCTGGGTGGGAAAGGACACACCATGGAGGTGGTGAGGGGCCTGGCCTGTTTTGAGGCCCCCATTCCACCTGGTGATGTTAGAGGAACACGGGCAAGTATCTGTGTGGGGTACGGGCTCTTCTGCTCTCAACTTTTGCTGAGCTCACTAGCTGGGGAGGTCAGTAGGGATCTCGGCCTTCTGGCTGCTGGCTCTGGGGGCAAGTGAGAAACTTTGGCAAAGGAGGTGAGGGGAGAAGGGAGAGGTAGAAACTACTACATCAAAGCCTGAGGGCAGAGCAGTGTCATTTGTGCAAGGAGTCATCTCAATTTGATGCTTATTAAGTTTCAGCTCCGATACAGCAGGAGTCCCCTTCTTTAGGAGAAAGCCAGGTTTCCACCTCACCAGTGTGTGTGCCTGTGTGCCTGTGTGCGCCTGTGTGCGCCTGTGTGCGCCTGAGCGCGCCCGAGCGCCTGTGTGTGCCTGTGTGCGCCTGAGCGCTTGTGTGTGCCTGTTTGCGCCTGTGTGCGCCTGTGTGTGCCTGTGTGCCTGTGTGCCTGTGTGCGCCTGTGTGCGCCTGAGCACCTGTGTGTGCCTGTGTGCGCCTGTGTGCACCTGAGCGCCTGTGTGTGCCTGTGTGCCTGTGTGCGCCTGTGTGCCTGTGTGCGCCTGTGTGCGCCTGAGCGCGCCCAAGCGCCTGTGTGTGCCTGTGTGCCTGTGTGCGCCTGAGCGCCTGTGTGCGCCTGTGTGCCTGTGTGCGCCTGAGCGCTTGTGTGTGCCTGTGTGCGCCTGTGTGCGCCTGTGTGCCTGTGTGCGCCTGTGTGCGCCTGAGCGCCTGTGTGTGCCTGTGTGCACCTGTGTGCCTGTGTGCGCCTGAGCGCCTGTGTGCGCCTGTGTGCACCTCTGTGCCTGTGTGCGCCTGAGCGCCTGTGTGTGCCTGTGTGCACCTGTGTGCCTGTGTGCGCCTGAGCGCCTGTGTGCGCCTGTGTGCACCTCTGTGCCTGTGTG
>CAUYPO010110568.1:0-11220 GCA_963574435.1 Cheirogaleus major
GAGTGCTAGGATTACAAGCATGAGCCACCATGCCTGGCCGAAATGTTTAGTTTCTTAAGACATGGTTAATTATATAAAAGTTAACTTCTGCTAGAGAGTTGGGTGTTTTTTTCTTTTTTCTTTTTTATATTCAGCTTAAACAGACCAAGATTTGATGTCATTCATTTTCTGTTCCATCTGCCCTCCAGAGACTATTATTGGAAATGTTTACCAAAGTGTCTTGTCATTCTGTGAGCCTGAGAGGATATCTTGTGTAATGTTTTCTCACCACCTCCGAAAAATTGCCAGATATATTGTTTCATTAGGTGGTTGGTGGATGTTTTCTTGTATGATTTGTATTATGTAGAATTGCAGGCCTTTTAAAATGGGGATAGTCACTTAAGTTTTTTTCCTAGTTTTTATGCATTTACCCTATAGATGGGCTAACTAAAAATAAAATCAACGTTGTTTAGATAAATGCCCCTAGATGGATGCAGTTATGTTTAGTTGGTGTTACTGAAAAGATTTGCTTTAGTAAAGTGCATCAGCTTGAGTTTTATAGTTGGATATTATTGAAATTAATCAGATTGGTATTGTGATTGGTTCTTCTCCAAAAAACAATAGATAATATTCAGTTTGATTAGGACCTAGAGTGGCAAGTTCTTTGAATTCTTTCCAAATGTTGATGGGTCCATTAGCCCACTCATTTTCTCTTTACTTGAATTTGTTTTGAATCACAACCTTTTGAAGATCTGAAGATCTTATTTTATAAGTGAAGAATCCTTCCCCCCCCCCCCCCCGTAACCTCAAGTTTTCTTAAACACTACAGGAGGTAATAATCAGTTAGACTTACTGAAATATCCTTTAACAGCACCTGTGTTAGTTCCTTAGTCCATTGGTGTAGTCTTGTCTTTAAAATGAGTTGAAGTTAGACTTAGAATTGGAACTTGTGCATTTCTCCTAACTTCAAAAATAAGCCCTTCAATAGCTTAATTTGGAGATTAGTAGATAAGAGGGTGCATTATGTCACTTAAGTAGGAATGGCACATTCTTTTACTTTCTTGATTATAAATCCATATAAAGAAAAGATGCTTATTTGGCTCATGATTTTGAAGGCTGGTTTCAAAGGCTCATGGTTTGTTTCGAAGGTCCTGCTGGTAACTTCTGGTAAAAGCTTCCATACTCAAAAGTTTTTAGATTAAACATAAACAATTACTTACAGGTTTAGAAGTACTGTGGATTTTTTAGGGCACAATGGCTCTTGCCTGTAATCCTAGCACTTTGGTGAGCTGAGACAGGAGGATTGCTTGAGGCCAGAAGTTCAAGACCAGCCTTAGCAACATAGTGAGACTCTGTCTCTACAAAAAATAGAAAAATTAGCTGGGTGTGATGGTGTGTACCTGTAGTCCCAGCTACTCAGGAGGCAGAGGATCACTTGAGCCTAGGAGTTTGAGGTTGCAATGAGCTATGATCATGCCACTGCCCTCATGTCCTGGGAACAAAGCAAGACCCTGTCTCCCTCCAAAAGTTAATCTGAATGTTCAGGACGATTGAGTGTATGAAATGAAGATAAAGCATAAAAAGGGGCTTTGTGGGAATTCTAGTTCTTGGGATTTTTCTTCTAACTTTTGGTGTATATTATGCTGCTAACTTTTTTAATAAATAAAACCTGATCTTTATGTTATCTGGAGGAATATTGTACCGTTACACAGCAGTGTATTTAAGGTGAAAGAAAAGTAGATCCTCTTTCCCCATTCATCTCAAGTGATAGTTATGAGGCAAAGCTTTAAAGTGATGTCTTTCAAACTTGATTATGAAAAAAACTTTTTTTTTTTGTAGACAAGATCTCATTGTGTTGTCTGGCCTGGAATGCAATGGCATCATCATAGCTCGCTGCAACCTCAAACTCCTAGGCTAAAGCAGTCCTCCCTCCTCAGCCTCCTTGAGTAGCTGAGATTACAGGCGTGTGCCATTATGCCCAGCTAATTTTCTTTTTCTATTTAAATGTGAAGCCAGTAATACAGTGAACCCCAATGTACGCATCATCCAGCTTGAGCTTTTCAAAAGCATTCTTACTCTTGTTTCACTTACCCATCTCTACGTTGTTAACACCCCCAATTTTTTTTATTATGGTAAAATGTAGAAAGCATAAAGTTTATTATCTTAACCATTTTTAAGTGCATAGTTCAGTGGTCTTAAATAGTGGTGTGTAACTATCTCCAGAACTCTTCATCTTGCAAAACAAACTCTATACCCATTAAATAATAACTCTCCATTCCACCCTCCTCCCCACCCTTGGCAACTACCATTTTACTTTTGTCTCAGTGATTTTGACTAGAAGTAGTTCATGTAAGTGGAATTATACAGTATTTGCTTTTTTGTGACTGGGTTATTTTCATTTAAGCATAATGTTCTCAAGGTTCATTCCTTTTAAAGGCTGAATGATATTTTGTTATATATATATATAAAGCATTTTCTTTATCCGTTCTTCTGCAATGGACACTTGGGTTGCGTCCATGTTTTAGCTATTGTGAATCATGACGCTATGAATATGAGTATAGAAATAGCTCTTCAAGACTCTGCTTTTAATTCTTCTGGGTATATATCCTGAAGTGGAATTGCTAGATCATGTGATAATACTGTTTACATTTTTGAGGAACTGCCATACTGTTTTCCACAAAGATTGTGCAATTTTACATTGCTACCAACAGTGTGCAAGGATTCTAATTACTCCACATCCTTGCCAACATGTATTTTCTGGTTTTTTTGATAGTAACCATCCCAAAGAGTGTGAGAGATGGTATCTAATTGAGGTTTTGAATTGTATTTCCCCAATGATTAGTGATGTTGAACATCTTTTCATATGCTTGTTAGCCATTTTTATATCATCTTTGAAGAAGTGTATGTCTAAGTCTTTGCCAAGTTTTGAACCCAGTTTTTGTTGTTGAGTGTTAGGAGGTCTCCATACCTTCTGGATATTAATCTGTTATCAGATATATGATTTGCAATACTTTCTCCCAGTATGTGGGCTGTTGATAATACACATTTAAAAAATTCTTTTTTTTCTTTGAAACAGTCTCACTCTATTGCCCCGGCTAGGGTGCCATGGCGTCAGCCTGGCTCACAGCAACCTCAAACTCCTGGGCTCAAGCGATCCTTCTGCCTCAGCCTCCCGAGTAGCTGAGACTACAGGCATGTGCCACCATGCCCTGCAAATTTTTTCTATTTTTGGTAGAGATGGGGTCTTGCTCTTGCTCAGGCTGGTCTCGAACTCCTGAGCTCAAACGATCTGCTTGCCTCTGCCTCCCAGAGTGCTAGGATTACAGGCATGAGCCACCGCGCCCGGCCCACATTTTAAAATTTTCATGAAGTCCAGTTTGTCTTTTTTTTTTGTTTTGTTGCCCATGCCTTTGGTGTCATATCCAAATTCCAGGTATCTCAGCATTTTACCAGTTAATACTTTCGAGTATGTTAGAATGATATAACTCTGCCTCCTTCACAGTAGTTATTCAGAATGCTTATTTTATTTTTTTGAGACAGACACTTGCTCTGTTGCCTGGGCTAGAGTGCCATGGTGACAGCCTAGCTCACAGCAACCTCAAACTCCTGGGCTCAAGTGATCCTCCTGCCTCAGCCTCCTAAGTAGCTGGGACTACAGGCACTCACCACCATGCCTGGCCAATTTTTTGTTTCTATTTTTAGTTACCTGGCTAATGTTTTGTTTGTTTTTTGAGATAGAGTCTCACTTTGTCACCCGGGCTAGAGTGCTGTGGAATCAGCCTAGCTCACAGCAACCTCAAACTTTTGGGCTCAGGCGGTCATCTTGTCTCAGCCTACTGAGTAGCTGGGATTACAGGCATGTGCCACCACACTCAGCTAATTTTTACTATTTTTAGTAGAGACAGGGGTGTCACTCTTGGCTCAGGCTGGTCTCGAACTCCTGAGCTCAAGCAATCCTCCTGCCTCAGCTTCCCAGGTGCTAGGATTATAGGCGTGAGCCAGCGAGCCCGGCCTAATTTTTTCTGTCTTCGTAGATACGATGGGGTTTCTTGCTCATGCTTGTCTCGAACTCCTGAGCTCAGGTGATTCTGCCACCTTGGCCTCCCAGCATGCTAGGATTATAGGCATGAGCCACCAAGCCTGGCCAGAATGCTTAGTTTGGTATAACTGTTTTTGATTTGTTTTCAAAAGCTTCTAGCAGTAGGTCCTAACTCTTCTAGATGAACTTAATGATCTAACATCATTTGAAGCTGCCGAGTCTGTTGAAATAAGATAGATGAATGTGAGTTGTATGTTTGGTCAAGGTGCTAATTTAAACTGGGTTGATTTATCTTGCCTGGCTGCTAATGTAGTGAAGGATACCAGCCATTCAAAATGCTAACATTTTTGAATATTCATTAAAACATAGATATGGTAAATTTGACCTAGCACGTAGAGAGACAGGGGAGATGAATAAGATTTATCTTTGGTTTGAGGTAAGTGAGTCAACATGAAAGCTATCCTTGGGTCTATAGAATGAGTTGAGGATCAAATGTAAAAATTTTAATAGGTTTTAAAATACAGTACAAATGTAAGGTGACAGTGCTACAAATAGAGTATAAGAGCCCTCAGTCAAGTACTTTGGAGGAATGATAAATCCTTAAAGTTCCAATGTCCTTTTTCTTTTCTTTTGTGGGGGTGGAGGGAGGGACAGAGTCTTGCTCTGTTGCCTGGGCAGAGTGCCATGGCGTCAGCCTAGCTCACAGCAACCTCAAACTCCTGGGCTCAAGCAATCCTCCTACCTCAGCCTCCCAAGTAGCTGGGACTAGAGGCATGCACCACTATGCCTGACTAATTTTTTCTATAGATTTTTAGTTGTCCAGCTAATTTCTTTCTATTTTTAGTAGAGACGGGCTCTCGTTCCTGCTCAGGCTGATCTCGAACTCCCGTTCTTGCTCAGGCTGATCTCGAACTCCTGAGCTCAAACGGTCCACCTGCCTCAGCCTCCCAGAGTGCTAGGATTACAGGCGTGAGCTCCCGTGCCCAGCCGGGAAAGCAGAATTTAAGTATGTCATGTCATCACACTTGCCAGTTTTACAGAATTTTTTTTTTTTTTTTTTTTTTTTTTGAGTCAGTCTTACCTTGTTGCCCTGAGTAGAGTGCCATGGTATCAGCCTAGCTGAGAGCAACCTCAAACTGCTGGTCTCAAGCGATCTTCCTGCCTCAGCCTCCCAAGTAGCTGGGACTACAGGCGCACATCACGATGCTCAGCTAATTTTTCTATGTTTAATAGAGACACAGTCTCACTCTTGCTCAGGTTAGTCTCAAACTCCTGACCTCAAGCAAAAGCCTCCTGCCTTGGCCTTCCAGAGTGCTAGTATTACAGGCATAAGCCACTGTGCCCTGCCAAGTTTTACAGATTTTGATATAAAATGGCTTAATAAGAGGTTGGAAGGCATGATTAGTGGTAAATTGATTTGGGGGTTCTCACTTGTAGGAGTCAGCTTTTTGGTGGAGCCATTATGTACTGAGGTCTTAATTTAGATGCTGAGTTTTTAAAATGTTCTATTAACTGATATAGTAGTAGTATTCAATTTGAAAAGAATTTTTTTTTTTTTTTAGAGGCAGGATCTTGTTCTGTCACCCAGGCTGGAGTGCAGTGGCCTGATCTTAGACTTTAATCTTGAACTCCTGGGCTAAAGGGGTCGTTGTACCTCAGCCTCCCACTGTGGGAGTTCAAGACCAGCCTGAGCAAGAGTGATACCCTGTCTCTACCAAAAACAAAAAAATTATCAGGACATGGTGGTACATGCCTGTGGTCCCAGCTACTTGGGAGGCTGAGGCAGGAGGATTGCTTGAGCTCAGGAGTTTGAGATTGTAGTGAGCTACGATGATACCACTGCACTCTACCTGGGGTGACAGAGCAAGACTTGGTTTTAAGTCCCCCTTTTCATGCTACACAAACATCCCTGGGAATTCTCTCTCTGTATATTAGGCTTGTTCAACTGATCTTCTGATTTCGAACCACGTGCATTCAACATCATCACTCCAATTCTATGTATATAAAATCAAATTCATTCTCTTCTAAAACCTTTCTTTCCTGCCTTCTCAGTGAATTATCATTAACCCAATTTATCATTAGATAATATGGATTCTGTCTCTAAGATCTCCATTTGTTTCTTTTACATCTCTGATACAACTGTCCTAATTTCTTTTTCAGTAATATTTATTGGGTTCTCTTTCTCTGTTGTCATTCCATCTATTCTATTCTCTTCAGTTGCCTTGAGGAATCATCAGTAGTATTTAGTAGAATAATCTCAGATTTCTCCAGTGGCTTCCCTTCACCTATATAGATTAAATAATCTTTCCTTCATATATACTTTTTTGCTTTGTCCCCTGAATAGTGTTCTTCCTCTAAATCTTTCACTCTTAGTGACTTTCTCAGCTTGTGGCCACTAAAGCATGAGTCAGTGAACTTATGGCATAAGAGCAAGATAGTAAATATTTTAGGTTTTGTGAACCCTAGATTCTCTGTTGCAACTACTCAAAAGTTGCATTGTAGCTCAAAAGCAGTCGTAGGTGGTACATAAACAATGGGTATAGCTATGTTCCAATAAAACTTTATTTGCAAAACAGGTGGTAGACAGAAACCCAGTTTGCTGACCCCTGATCTAGCATCCACTTTGTTCTTTAATACTGCCAGCCTTTGTTCATGCTGATGCTTTTACCTAGAACCCACCATCCCAACAAAGTTGCCTACTAGACTAAGCTCACAGGAAGCGTCTTTTTGTATTTGTAACCTGACCTCCTAAAATAGTACTTTTTCACCCACTTGGGGTTAAGAACTCACAGGTAATTGGTCATTTTACTATAGGAAGCACTGTGAGGAGCTTTGTAGAAAGTAGTCTGCTCTAAAAAATTGAACATTAAATTTTCATTTGATGAATGGCATAACTAAATATTTGCAAGATTTATGTATGTATTTATGGATGAAGTCTCACTCTGTCCCCCAGGCTGGAGTGCAGTGGTGTGATCATAGCTCACTGCAGCCTCAAACTCATGGGTAGAGTAGCTAGGACTACAGGCGTCCGCTACCACATCCAGCTAATTTAAAATTTTTTTTAGAGAGATGGGGTCTCACTCTGCTGTCCAGGTTGGTCTCAAACTTGTGGGCTCAAGCAATCTTCCTGCCTTGGCCTCCCAAAGTGCTTGGATTACAGGCGTGAGCCACCATGCCTGGCTTGCAAGTTTTGATATAGTAAAATTTCAAATTGGATGGTGGTGGTTTAAATTAGAGTTTTAACAAAATTGCCTACTTTGGTATATCTTTAAAAAAAACCTTTATTTATGTTATCAGGTATGCCCATGTGGGCATTTTTTCAAACACTTGCTTACCAGAAATCACTGGAGCATTTCCAAGAATAAGTATAGAATGCAAAATATTTCAAAATCCAAAAACATCCGAAATCTGAAACACTTCTGGTTCCAAGCATTTCATATAGAGAATACTCAACTTGTATGTTATGATTTTTGTATAGTTGAAAGTGCCTTCTTAGCCATCATTATACTAGTCAGTTGTTTAGTTTCTCTTGGGATAGTTAAAATATTAAGTTGTACAAGGTAACATTTCATATTCACAATCTGATTTGAGACTTTTGTAACCCAGAAGAGAGCAAAATGTAATGTCAGTCCTTTTCTAGGTGTTATATCACTGGTGTCACTTCTCCTTAGTACTTAGTAGGGTTATTTAAGCATGGCATATCATCATGCAGACATTATTTGATTTGTTTCCTCTTCTTTTTAGCACTGCTCATTTATTTCTTGGCTAGATGCTAGGCTGGTCTGTGACTGAGTTTTTAGCTACATCATACAGTCCTTCCCCCCCCCCTAGAAGTCCTGGTCAAATTCACTATTCCAGAGCTCACATTTGTGGAGGATAAAATTTGCTTACCTGAAATCATTTAAAAATCTATAGTATTTGAATAAAACCTTAAGCTGAGATAAAGAAATGTCTTCAGCCTATTAAAGGAATTGGGTGTTTGTGAATAGTTATTTTTGTCTTCTTTATTCTAAAATAATGTGTGTTTGCTTTGTTTTTAAATTAACGTGTTTGTTATTATGACTCTAGAGTGTATCCCCGCCCCCCCCAAGGAAAAAAAAAGGGTGGAGTTGTGCAGGGACAGGTTAAGGCTTACAGTGGGGAAAAGGAAATGTTATAGCATAGGCAGGCTAATGTGAAAAGTTTGAAGAACTTACTTCTTAACGTACAACTAAATCTTTGCAGTAAACCAAAAATAATGAGTATCAGGTAATGGGTGTATATAAGACTCTTCAGGAATTTATTTGCTGCAAAATGTGGAATTTCTGTGCTTTCACTAAAAGAAAAAATATTGGTTTTTTTGGAATTTTTTTTTGCGGTCAGATCAACCAAGATAGGGCTTTTATCTTTAGACTTCTTTAAAATAGGCCACTCTGGCTGGGCGCGGTGGCTCATGCCTGTAATCCTAACACTCTGGGAGGTCGAGGCAGGCAGATCGCTCAAGGTCAGGAGTTCAAAACCAGCCTGATCAAGAGTGAGACCCCGTCTCTACTAAATACAGAAGGAGATTAATTGGCGAACTAAAAATATATAGAAAAAATTGGCCGGGCATGGTGGCGCATGCCTGTAGTCCCAGCTACTCGGGAGGCTGAGGCAGAAGGATCGCTTGAGCCCAGAAGTTTGAGGTTGCTGTGAGCTAGGCTGATGCCAGGGCACTCACTCTAGCCTGGGCAACAGAGTGAGACTCTGTCTCAAAAAAAAAACAACAAAAAACAGGCCACTCTGAGATCCAGAAATTTGTGGGATAAGAGCTCTAATAATAAAGACTGTTTCCAGCTATTCCTTGTTGTCTGAAGCTAATGGAATTAGAAATTGTATTGGAGTGACAGGCATGCTCCCCATACCTAAATTTTCTTTCCTGGTGTGTCATTTTTTTTCTTCTTCAGATTAGGTTGATTATAGTTCTTTTCCCTTCTTTGACTTCCCAAGAGAAAGAGAATTTTCCTTCCTATCTTTGGATAGGCATCTGCCCAGAGATTTGAAGGCCATACCATACAACTAAGATTGGACAAGTGGCAATTATTCAGCTCATTATTCCCAGATTTGGTTTAATCTGGGGATCAGGGAAGCGCTGTGATACCTAGAACGAGATTTTATCTGGATAATTAACTCAGTTTTTAGACATGGCTTTTATTTTTGTGATAGGTGTGAGAGTGTGATTCTACCAATCCCTGCTTTGTCCATACACATAAATCAAGAAAGTCGTAATTTTAAATCTATACACTTATTTTAGTCCTGGGGATGGGCTACCTTAACTGTAACCTATGTCCAGATATATCCCATCTTAATGGGCTCCAATTTTAGTTTTCTTTAATTACAGTTGATAGCTGATAAACAGAATATAGTTATACAGAATAAAATAATCTTTTTATCCTTTCAAAATGATAGTTGTATGACCATGGGAAGCATACTTATCCTTAATATTTGTTACAGTTCATTCCTATTGCTAAGTAATCTTGCAGTAAAATATTTCCTTTCAAAATCCACTTCTTTGGTTCTTATATGATAGTCTGCTGTCTTGTTTATTAAGACTTCAGATAGTCCCTTGAAGCGTTCCTGTATGCCAGGTAGAGTTCTTACGGCTATAGTTTGGTCATGCACATATTTCCGCCGTTGTAAAATGCCAAAGTAAGCACATTGTAAACATGAAATTGGAGCAAATGAATGGATGTGGATTGGCATTTTGACCTGATAGGTTAAAATAAGAATAGATGTGGTTTAGAGGTCAGAACCATTTCCCTGGGTAGTTAAACTAATTAAGCATCATGTGTAACCACATTTGACAAATGCTTCATTCAGAAGATGTGGTGGGCACCTCATTGAGGGGTAATGGGTTACCAAGAAATACTTGTTGCTTTTTTTTTTTTTTTTTTTGAATAATGATAAGTTATTGTGAGAGATACCATTTTATCTGTGTAGCATGCTTGCATAGCATATCTTTGCTACTTGTGAAGACAAAATTATTCTGGCAATTTGATTTCAGATAATAATTGACTTTCTGTAATCAACACTTAAGACAACCTAGGTGACACTTAAGAATTATAGGAAAATATGAATGCTTTGAGCTTCATAGAATTGTGCTATTTTCAGCTCTACCTCCAGCCCAGCAATAATCAGTCTAGGTTTTTAAGATTTAAAATGAAAAGCATAGCTTCAAGCTCACCAAAACTTAGTGTATAAAATAATCCTTTTTTTTCTTTGCAGAAATGGAATCTATTTGGAATTTGCAGAAGCAAGGTAAGAATGGTTAGATTACTTGAAATGTTAATACCAGTAGTATTCACTGTATATTATTTTGGGGTACGAATAACAGATATGCAGACTTTGTATTTTGAATTATTTAATAACTGCAGTCAAAAGTCACTAGCTACCATACCAGGACTGCTAAAGATGGGATAACAATGTAAGTGAAAAGAATATGTGAAAGTCCTCTTCCTGCTGGGTGAAGAGTGTGAATGGTTTTTCCCTCCCTGATTATGAAAGTGAGACAAACCATAAGTGTTTTTAATCTAGGAAACTGACATGATTAAGTGTTTCCTCTTTTGGCCAGTCTTAGCTATGTTTGTATGGTAGGGAACGGATAGCCTAAGAACTGAAATCCACAGTTCAGAAAAATATTAGCTGTTGTACAAACCTTATCTGGGCTGTATGTTCTCTGAAAAAATGGTTAGAAATTAAAATTTTTTATACTAATTATCGTGTGCCTTCTTACCAAATATATTAGAATACTTTTTTTTTTTTTTTTTTTTTTTTTTGAGACAGAGTCTCACTCTTTGCCCAGAGTAGAGTGCTGTGGCATCAGCCTTGCTCACGGCAACCTCAAACTCCTGGGCTCAGGCAATCCTTCTGCCTCAGCCTCCCGAGTAGCTGGGACTACAGGCATGTGCCACCACACCCGGCTAATTATACACACACACACACACACACACACACACACACACTCTCTCTCTCTTTTAGTTGTCCGGCTAATTTCTTTCTATTTTTAGTAGGGACGTGGTCTCGCTCTTGCTCAGGCTGGTCTCGAACTCCTGACCTCGAGCAATCCACCCGCCTTGGCCTCCCAGAGTGCTAGGATAAATAATCTTATAATAATTGTAAGACTTGGTGATAAATGTTGATAGCACTGAGAGCGGCGAACAGCATGGTTCTTTCTAGCTTACCCT
>CAUYPO010110570.1:0-31050 GCA_963574435.1 Cheirogaleus major
TCTATTTTTAGCTGTTTGAGGTATCTCCAAATTCTTTTCCACAGAGGTTGCACTAATTTGCAGTCCCACCAACAGTGTAAGAGTGTTCCTGTCTCTCCACATCCTCGCCAGCATTTGTTGTTTTGGGATTTTTTGATAGAAGCCAATCTCACTGAGGTTAGGTGATATCTCATTGTGGATTTTGATTTGCATTTCTCTTATGATTAGAGATGTTGAGCATTTTTTTTATATATTTGCTGGCTGTTATTCTGTCTTCTTTTGAAAAGTTTCTGTTCATGTCCTTTGAGCATTTATTGATGGGGTTGTTTGATTTTTTCTTGTTGATTTTTTTTTTTAGTTTTAGATAGATTCTTATTATCAGCCCTTTATTGGATGTGTAGAGAGCAAATATTTTCTCCCATTCTGTAGGCTGTCTATTCGCTCTAATGAGAGTTTTCTTGGCTGTGCCAAAGCTTTTTAATTTGATCAGATCCCATTTATTTTTTTCTTATTGGTGCAATGATTGCTTTGGGGGGCTTCTTCAAAAATTCTTTGCCTAAGCTGATGTCTGCAAGGGTCTTCCCAACATCATCTTCTAGAATTCTTAAGGTTTCATGCCTTAGGTTTAAGTCTGTTATCCATCTTGAATGGATTTTTGTGAGAAGTGAGAGGTGGGGATACAGTTTCATTCTTTTACATGTAGCTATCTAGTTCTGAATAGACCAATCTCAAGCTCAGAAATTGGAGCAGCAATTAAAAACTTCCCAAAAAGGAAAAATCCTGGACCAGATGACTACACTTCAGAGTTTTACCAAACATACAAAGAAGAACTCATACCTATACTACAGAAATTATTCCACAACATTGAGAAAGATAGTATCCTTCCTAACTTGTTCTACAAAGCCAATATCACCTTGATACCAAAGCCAAGAAAGGATGCAACAAAAAAAGAAAATTGCCGACCAATATCCCTGATGAATATAGATGCAAAAATCCTCAACAAAATTTTAGCAAATAGAATTCAGCAGTACATAAAAAAATAATTTACCATGATCAGGTGGGCTTTATTCCAGGGATACAAGGCTGGTTCAACATACGCAAATCTGTAAATGCAATTAGCCTTATAAATAAAAGCAAGAACAAAGACCATATTATTCTCTCAAGAGATGCAGAAAAAGCATTTGACAAAGTCCAACATACCTTTATGATAAAAACTCTTAACAAAATAGGCATAGACAGCTCATACCTTAAAATTATTAAGTCCATTTATGACAAACCCATGACCAATATCATACTGAATGGGGAAAAATTGAAACCATTCCCACTTCTAACCAGAACTAGACAAGGATGCCCATTATCTCTTCTTCTACTCAACATAGTATTCGAAGTCCTAGCAATAGCAACCAGGCAAGAGAGGGGTATTAAAGGCATCCAAGTAAGGGCAGATGAGATCAAACTCTTGCTCTTCACAGATGATATGATATTATATCTATACATTTTATTGATACATAATAATTGCACATAATTATTGGGTGTATGTACTATTTTGATACATGAGTACAATGTGTCATGACCAAATCTGGGTAATTGGGATATCCATTACTTCAAGCATTTGTCATTTCTTTGTGTTGGGAACATTCCAAACATTCTCTTCTGGCTTTATGAAATATACATTAAATTATTGTTAACTACAGTCAGGTTACTGTTCTATCAAATACTAGAACTTATTCTTTCTATCTGATTGTATTTTTGTACCCATTAACCAACTTCTCTTCATCCCCCACCAGCCTTCCCAGCCTCTGATAATCATCATTCTACTTTCTACCTTTATGAGATCAACCTTTTTAATGCTGACATATGAGTGACAACATATGGTAAAAATATATATTTATATATTTTTAAATATATTTAATAGTAAGGTAATGGAAATATTTAAAACTATAGAGTAAATTTAGATTTGAGTGCATTTTAAATTTATAATTACTTCCAAAATAATTATATGAACAAGATTTATTTTGTGAATATTAATTTTATAGATCACATACCTTTAACACAGTTAGATTATTTACATGGTTATTATATATTTCCTGATTCATATTCTACTTTCAGTAAGGAAAACTCTACAATATTAAAAGTTTTACTTATGTACTATATATAAAGAACTTAATCTTTTTGAAACATACTTCATTTTTGGCTAAAGATGAGAAATAAAAAATTTTAGTCCTGGAATACTAGATTTCAGAAATTTTCAAGATCTTAGAGAGAAGAAAGATTAATTTGTTATTTTTTCTAAAATAATTCTTTTAAAAATTCATAAAAAATATAAGCATGAAGGAGGATTTATATTTTAAATATTCCATAGTCGGAAGTTATTAGCAGATGAAAGACATGATCTCATAGGTAATACACACACATGCACCTACACATACATGTACACATACATACACATGCAAATATACACACATACATATGCACACACACATACGCACACATACTCACACCAGTACACACATATACACATACATATATATATATACAATGTAGAATATCTATGTTTACTTGAAATCTGGACTTTGTTTTTATGAGAAATCAATCATTTCAATCTTATATTTGCTATTGTTTAGTCATTGACTTTGTTTGAATAACTGTCCTTGGAATCTTTAGAGTTATGAGATCATTCATTCATCCTCATTCATTCACCCCCTAATTCTTAGAAGATAAATAACTTATAAATCATATAGAACTGTGCAAAGCAATAATTTTTCAACTCTAAAGATATCTTTAAGGTTTGGGAATTATAAAGTGTATCTGAGAACTGGTCAAGCAGAAATATGAAAGCTTTATAAGGGCAATTCTAACTCCTTAGAATTCATAGATCCTGTACAGATAGAAGACTACTGACCGCTCACTCAGTTCAACTTCATTGTGTTTGTCTGATTTGGGACAAATTATTTAACCTGTGAGTCTAATTTTTTTCCAATCTGGAAAATGGGGCTAATAATACCCACTCACTGACTCCTTATGAATATTGATTGAGATAATAAATGTAAAGGACTTAATAAAGCACTTGGTTTATAGTAAGTGCTCAAAGGTGTTTATTATTATCACTATTATCCCTGAAATGTTAATTATTATCATTATTATTTCTTCCTTATTTCTTTACTTAATATATTATCTTTATGACTCCTTATAGTTTCTTAGGTTATAATTCAATGTATCAAAGCTCCAAATAAAGGTTGAAAATTTTAGTTAATATTTCAGTTCCTGAAAATGAATGGTTTTGATAATACCATTCATCTACCAAAGCAAACAAATTAAAAAAAGAAACAACAAACAAAACTCCAAGTACCATCTACTATCCACCAAATCAAATTCAAAATTCCTTTTCCATACATTCAAGTTCTTCCCTAGTTAGACCTCAATCTACATTTTCCTCTTCCAAACACACAAAACCACATGCTGTTCTCTAAACTTGTCAGAAATTTTCCTTCAATCTTTGTTCAGGTTGTTCCTATCTATGAGCCTAGATAAACACCCTGTATAGGAGAATCTCAGCTGAGACTTTATGGGAGAGACTGGACATAGCACATTGGTAGATATTTGATTTCACTTATCTGATAAAGTTTATTAACTGTTTGAAAGTATTCTGTATTCTTAGAATTTTGAGGTACATTTGGACTAATGAGGACAAAGAACTACCCCAGAGAAACCAAAATACCCTACATTTTTAAGATCAGGTTAGATTACCCAGTGGCCAGCTGCCAAGGAAAATCCTGAGCCACACTTTTAAATGGCATCAGTTTTTAAGAAGCCTTATTTTGTTCACCTTCAATAACTAACACATATCATGCTCATTATGATATGAGCCAGCTATTTCTCTAGTCACTCTGCACATACTAACTGTAATCAATTCTCACAACAACACCATGATAGGTATTGCCATTTTCCCTATATTATAGATGAGAAAGCTGAAACATAGAGGGAGTTTAAGGATTTGACCAATGTCACACAGACCAACTCATTCTCCCTTCATTCATAACTTTTTAATCTTTCATTATATAAATTTAGGGATACACCATGCTTCAGATGGTAGTGTGACAATGAGTTAAAAGAAATGGAAGACTTCAAAGAAAAAATGAAAAGAAAATTATTAAAGCCTAGATTAAAAACATATTGACATAAATTAATATGCTACAATTCTCTTTTGAAAAAAAATTGGATTTCAAACTCTAATGAGCCACACATTGAAAACAACTATTGAATGAAACTTGCATTTGAAATACTTCTCTCAGTGAGCAAAGGCACTTATACCAAGAAAACTATTATTAGTAAATTAAGTTGTGAACTACCAGTAACATTCAGAAACTGACCTTATTTTTATTGCAATATAAATTAGATTATTAAGCAGAGTTCTTGTTCAGCCATGAAACATGGATGGGCTGTTTAATATGCATGTAGACATTTTTAATTAATTTTGGTGGTCATTACAATGAGTGGAACTTTTAAAAATAGGTTAATGCCTCATAATACTGTACCTTGGGCAGCATTAGTGTTATTCATTTTAAAAATGCCCACTGTAACAGAAATATTACAATTACTTTTATGTTGAATTAACCAAAGAAAGCAAAACTGGGAGAACTTAAAGTGTCATCTTGTGTATTTACTGCTTTTCAGTAGGATTATAATTAAAAAAGGAACTGAATGAAGTGATATAATGTTGAAATATATATTTTTAATAAAAAATGTTGAAATATTAACTGATTTTTTTCTATAATGCCTTAATACCCTTTAGGCCATCTGCTGAAATTACATGGCAAGTCTGAGGCTTATCACCTAAAAGAAAAGCTAAGCATACAAAAAAAATCCAAATTCTTACTTCTAACTTCCATCTAGGGCAGTGGTTCTAATGCAGTGATTTCACTCACTCAAGGGGATGTTTGGCAAGGTCTAGAGATAACTTTGGTTGCCACACCTGGGTAGGGTTGCTATTGGCAACTAGCGGGTAGGCCAGTGTGCTGCTAAACAGCCTACAAGGCACAGGGCAGCTTTCCACAACAAAGAATTGTCTGAGCCCGAATGGCAAACATGCTGAGGTTGAGAAATTCTGATCTAATCCATATGCAGGAGAATAAAACAGGACCCCCGTCCCTCTTCTCACCGTATACAAAAATCAACTCAAAATGGAGTAAAGACCTAAATGTAAGACCTCAAACTATAAAACTACTAGAAGAAAACATAGGGGAAATACTTCAGGCTATTGGTCTGGGAAATGATTTTATAAGTAAGACCTCAAAAGTATAGGCAACAAAAGCAAAAATAAACAAATGGAATTATATCAAACTAAAAATCTTCTCTACAGCAAAACAAAGTCAACAGAGTGAAAAGACAATCTACATAAAGGCAGCAAACATTTTCAAACTGTACATCCAACAGGGGATTAATATCCAGAAAATACAAGAAACTCAAATATCTCAACAGCAAAAACAAACAAACAATCCAACTGAAAATGGGCAAATGATCTAAACAGACATTTCTCAAAAGAAAACATGTAAAGGGCCAATAAATATATGAAAAAATGCTCAACACCACTAATCATCTGGGAAATGAAATCAAAACCACAATGGGATATCATCTCACCCCAGTTAGCTGTTATCAAAAAGACAAAAAATAACAAATGCTGGCAAGGATATGGAGTAAAAAGAACTCTTATACACTATTGGTGAGAATGTAAACTAGTACAGCTGCTATGGAGAACAGTAGGGAGGTTCTTTAAAAACTACAAATAGAACTAACATGTGATCCAGCAATTCCACTATTGGGCATTTATCCAAAGGAAAGGAAATTGGTATGTTGAAGAGACATCTGCACCTATGCTTATTACAGCACTGTTTATGATAGATAAGATAAAAGAGTCAACACAAGTGTCCAACAACAGATGAATGGATTAAGAAATGTGGTATATGTACACAATGGAATACTATTCAGTCACGAAAAATGAAATCCTGTCATTTGAGGCAACATGGATGGAACTGGAGGACATTATGTTAAGCGAAATAAACCGGGGACAGAAAGTTAAACATCACATGTTCTCACTCATATGTGGAAGCTAAAAAAAGTTGATCTCATAGAAGTAGTGATAAAAAGTAGAACAGATCATGCTAGAGGCTAGGAAGTGTAAGGGGAAGTGAGAAATAGGGAGAGATTTATTGTAGGATATAGGATTATAGTTAGATAGGAGGAATAAGTTCTAGTGTTCTATAGCACCGTAGGTAGGATGACTATAATTAACCATAATATATAGTTTTAAATATCTAGAAGGAGAATATTGAATGTTCCCAAAACAAAGAAATGATGTTTGAGGTGTTAGATACACTGATTACCCTGATCGGATCATCACCATACCTTGTATGTATTGAAACATCACTATGTACCCTATAAGTATATATAATTATTATATGTCAATTAAAAAAAGAAACTCTGACCTAGAGATTTTTGAAAAAGTCACAGCTGACACAATATCCTTCAAAAAATGATAGTTCAATTTTGAGTACAAATTATATGTCAGATGTTCATTTGAGACTTTTATATACACTCTAAGTTAATCTTCATAAAATTCCAATGAATGTCGGTAATTATGATTTGCATTTTATAATGACAGGTAAAGCAATTTGCATCAATTCATGCTGATAGTAAGTGATGGAGCCAGGTTTCAACTCTTGAAGGTCTAATTTCAGAATTGACTTACCTAACCACCCTGATCTGCTTCCAAGACTTTCAATTGCCACAAGTCTCACCAATAGGGAAAAACATTTGGAAGGAATTTGTAAAAGGCCTGAAATCCTCAGAATATAAAGTTTATACCATCAAAAATATAGTTGGGAAAACTGAATAATATTGTAAGAGCCAATTTTCCAATCATAAAGGAGATAGTTTTTGATGGCTTCAGCAAAAGAAAGTAAACAGCTAAAAGGAGTAGATAGGTCCGGGTGAGAGAGATGGAGATAGAAACCCTAGATGGGTTTGGAAGTATCTGAAAATAGAGTAAACCTGTATTTCGCCTCACACAGAAATTTGCACAGCAGCATGGTGATTGGATAGAGAATCCAGACTGAGAGATGCTGAGACAACACTTGTCATCCCTACCCCTGCACCCCTCAAAGTGGGTTGCGTTGGCCTCAAACTGGCATGGAAGGGTATGCAGAAGTTTCCAACTGCTCTAAGAAGACCATAAAAGCGGCTGAGAAAGTGCTGCAGACTGGAAGATGCATTGTGGTAATGGCGAGGTGGTACCACCTGTAAATGTGAGGTATAGACCACAGGGGTACAGACTAGACTCTACAAAGAGGCCAGGACATCAAAGAGACACGCAAATGAACAAAGATGACCTCTTATACGGACCACAGCTGATGCTGGGTCAGTGTGAAATATACAACTAGTCCTGACGTGCTAATACACCAGGCTGTCTTGGAACATGGATTTAGCTTTGTGAAAATGAAGAGAACAGAAGAATCCTGATTTGGGGAGTTTTATACCTGAAATGGCTGAGTGAACACTAATAAAGAGTACATATTCCTCCAACACTGTAATGGAGACTTATAATGAAACATTCTCAGTGAAGGGAAATGAATTTACATTTTTAAATTTCAGAGTTTCATGTCATTGAAATTCAAATATGCTACAGGTGTTTATGCAAGACATAATATGGAGTGGAAGCCAATAACACTGGGGCGGCGGGGCAGGGGTAGTGGATGGCGAGTCTTGGGGAGTGGCTGTACATACAGATGAAGCTTTGCTCCCTGGCTGGCCGCTCACCTCCTGAGGCCCAGTTGCTAACAGGCCCCACAGCCCGGGGGTTGGGGACCGCAGCCTCAGACTACTGCATAAATAATATTTTAAAAATACTTCTTTATGTACACCACCTAGTTTGCCAAAAACTTTAGGGTTTCCTTTCGTTTACAGGTAAAATCCAGGCTTTATGTTAACCTTCCACAATTAGGCTCCTGTGTCCTTGTCATTAACACTAACTGCTATCTCCCCTGGCTGGGGAGCCAGGATTGTCCTTTTTACTCAAATAGGTCTATTAGATTTCTCACAGATATTTAAACACAACTTACCTCTTTGTCTTGGATCATAAAGCTTTTCTAGTCTGGAATGGCTTTTCCCCTTCTTTCAAAATCTATACTCTTGTCTTGCATAATTTATAAGGCATTCTCCAAACACCTCCATCTTAATTCCTATGAATGCCTACAGAAATGACAGATAGATATGCATCAGCAAGTGGACAATATTGCTATACTCTTATCAAAGCTTTTATTTTAATTGCAATGAGGTCTCAGTTTTTCCATTTGTAATTGTTCGTATTTTGAATGCTGAGTTTTCATCAACCATAATACTTTGTCGTCCTCAATATGCTTCTTCACAGATTCACACAACGCTCAATTTAAGTGGCTCCTTCTCTTGTAATACATTATCTTTGAAATGCCTCTTACTCAGGAATGACTAAACTTTCCCTGAAATGTGCTCTTTTAATCAAAATCAAGAGTATGAGTTGCAACAAAGATAATTACGACTTTTGGCATTCAGAGACAATTACCAGAATGGAAGCTACCTGGAAAAGTTTCCTTACTGTGCAGAAGTTACTTTACTTTATCGAACAACCTACCCTATCTGGGGTAGAGAAGGATGCTTTGTACTCACTCTGTGTAGGCAATATTTGATTAAGATAATTAATATCCAACTGATATTAAACACTTAATTGGGATTAATTAATTTCAGCAGGAGTCCTCTTATCCAGTGAAATTGGATCATGTATTTGGTCAATTAACCAAAAGTCAGTAAGTAAAATGTGAAATAATAACATGGTGTTATGGAATGAAGAATTAAATTAAACCAAATAAAGGTCTGGCCTTTACCTACCTAGTCAAAGGTAGTGCTCTGGAATTTCCTGCCTGATAGGAGTGTCTTTATTTGCCTGAGGGAGGGGAAGGAAGAATAAAGGCATTAGTCTGAACCTCAGGAGGGACTGTAGACTAAAGGACAGCCACATGAATAGTAAGTGATTGATCAAGCCCCAATAAAATCTCTGGACACCAAAAACTTGGGCGAGTTTCCCTGGTGGCCAGTACTCTAAATTGTTATACATCAATGCTGGGAAAGTAATACATCTGCGATTCCCTCAAGAGACGACAACAGTCTCTGTGTTTGGTGCCTTTCCTAGACTCTTCCCTATGGCTTCTTCATTTGGATGATTTTAACCTGGCCCCTTTCCTTGTTGGAAGCCATAACCAAGAGTATAACTGCTTTCAGTGAGTTATGAGAGTCCTTCTTGGGGATTACTGAGCCCGAGGGTGATTTTTGAAACTGCCCCCACCCCATGCAGCAAATTTGCAATTGGTATCAGAAGTGAGGATGGTCTTGTATAGGCTGTATTCTTTCTAACTGTGCAGTTGGCTAAATTCAATGCAGATATTCATAAATATTTAAAATTTCCTTCTTCTAGGCATAGTGTAATGGATATATAGTGTGTGATATACTGTTGTTGTTTTAAATACCTGAAATTTGTGTCTTTTTTTTTTTTTACTACAGTATAACTAAGACATCCTGCCTGATGGAAACACAAAAATAAAACCTTTTGCTCTAAATTAAAACTAGAAGGGTATATTTATTGGCCTGCATTTTTGTGAGCATTTGGATTCAGTGGTTATAGTTCTGTGTCATCTTTCTGGCATAAACCAACTCTTTAATTCATTATGTAATATCTAGTGTCTAAGTCCATTTAGGTCCCTATAACAAAATATCATAGACTAATGTCTTACAAACAACAGAAAATTATTTTTCACACTTCTGGAAGCTTGAAAGTCTAGGATCAAGGCACCAGCAGATTTAGGATCTGGTGAAAGCCTGCTTCCTGGTTCATAGATGGCATCTTCCCACTGCATCCTCACATGGTGAAAAGGACAAGGGAGTTCTCTCAGGCTTCTTTTATAAGGGCATTAATTCCATTCTTGAGGGCTCCACTCTCATGAACTAATCTCCTCCCAAAGGTGTAACTTTCTAATACCATCACCTTGGGGGTTAGGATTTTAACATATTAATTTTAGGGGACACAAGTATTTACTCCATAGCATTCTGTTATAATTTCATTGAAAAGGAACATAATCTCAGAGCAGGATCCTTCTAGATTATCATTTTTATTTTTATACTCTTATTTCATGTGTTTATGTAACATTTCCTTACATAATGCGATCATAATTCAAATGTAACAGACAAAATGGTTTGAGACTGAATATAATAAACTTAATAAGCATGCAATTTAAATGCAAGAGGAAGTGTTCAGACATGCAAGACAGTAGTTTAGGATTGGAGAGTGTTTCTCTATTTAAGTTTTACATAAGAAATGGGAAGTATTAGGTAATGAGACAAATTAATTAAATGGTAGTTGGTTAGGTGAGCTTCTGCAGTAATTAATTAAGAAGATAAAGTTTGAAGGTCAATACTCATACTTTGATACAGCTCACAAACTTTAAACATTGTACAGTATTTTAAATTATAACACCTGATCTGTAATTGCTTTTTTTAACATTTAATTTCTGGTCTATTTTTCTTAATTTCATTTAAATTACAGGATTACTAAAAACTTATTATCAAGAAAAAGATTCAACAGCATAAATGAGAGGAGACTCTTTGTATTATTAACAATTTAATCTTTGACTCAAGGTAGTGACCAGTTATGCAGATAATTTGCATTTACATGCTACAAAAATGATTTTGGAATTCTCAATGTATGGCTGAATAGAGTGAAGAATTAAGCCAGTTAATGGATGTTTGTAACAAGGAGTTTTAAGGGAATGGCTTGATTTACCCAGGTAAATACTTTAGCTTTTTGCTCTATCTTATCTGGGTAAGTACAGTAGTAACATTGTTTCAAGGATATGTTAGCTGGGAGGGGCAATCTGCTCAGTTGATTAAAGCATTCCATTCCCCCATGAAACCCCTTGATACTGACAATGTTGGGGAAAGCTGTGTGATGTCTTTCAATCATGGAATCACAGAATCTCATTCATGAGGGCTTATTAATGCAGCTCTATTGTTTTACAAATGAAGGATTCAAGTTCCTAAGAAATTTTTCTATTTGCTCACACACAAATGACTAGTGGAAAAATTGTATATTAAATCTAAGTTCTCCTGCTTCTTGGTCTAGTTCTCTGTTACTATGCTGTATTGTTAATTCTGTCTAAAAAATTGTTGCATACCTCATCACTACTATTTTCTTTTATCACTAAGTCTATTGGCTCCATATTTTATCACCTTTTTGTAGCAAACATTGATTTTTCTTTTGCTAATTCTCCAACAACTTGTTCAGAGATTCTTTTGTAATCTCTTTTTTTCTCATTATAAAATTTTGTGACCAGTTTTCTATGTCAAGAAATATAGAGCCACATCATAATATAATAATCTGGTATGTGAGTGTATCTATACCATAGAATATTTTGAAAATTAACCCATTCCTGTTCAGTAGAGGGTGATGGCGGTAATGCCTGACTGTCCCTTGCTCTCTGATCCCTGGCTTAGCTCATTGATCCATAAGTGGAAATGTTGATGTCCTGAAGTTTCACAACTATATGGCTAACAAAGCATCTATTTTCATTTACCTTGCTTAGTACTCAGTGAGCCCTTTCTGCTTAACAACTGTTTCCCTAGAGCACCGGGAAATTTTCTCACATTATTGCTCTTATTTAAAAAATAATTTCATTTTCTGTTTTCTTCCTTTTCTCTTTATGGGACTCCTAATAATAGGACACCAAAACTTAGTTCCTTCAAACAGCCTTTTAATTTTTTTCACTATTTTATAAATCAGGAATTTTGGAAAGACTTGGCTAGGCAGTTCTCACTTGGGGGTGCTAATGCCGTTGAAGTCAGATTTCAGCTGGGACTGTGGTCATCCGAAGGCCCAGCTGGGATGGAGGTGGCAATTGGTGCTGGCTGCCTGCTGGGAGCCCCGCAGGAGCTATCACTGGGGCACCTATGTGTGGCTTCTTTATGTAGCTTGATTTCTTTCTTTAGAAAGTTGTTGGATTCCCTGAGCTTCTGATGAACTTCTGATGCCCCCAAACCATTGTGTGGTGGTTTTATATTATGACTTTGGACTATCCCTTTGCTATCCTGTGTTTTTAAGTTAACATTTTAAGGAAGCATAACATAGTTACAAAAAAGTCCACGGATGTTTCAACTCACTGAATTTTCATGATGTGAACACATGGTGTAGAACAAGATGTAGAACATCCCCAGCACTGCAAAAACTCCCAATCCTTGTGTCACCTGCAGAACTCCCCTCCACACTCTTCATTTCAAACACCATAGATTAGTTTTGCTTGCTTCTGAATGCATTTTAATGGAATAATACAGTATATACTCTGTCTGGCTCCTTGCTGGATATTATGTCCGTGAGAGCCAATCAAGTCACCTTTGTGGATTTATTGTCCTCGCTATATAATTACGTTGTATGAAAATGCCATTACCTAATTGTCTATTTTACTGTTAATGTATATTTCTTTCAGCTTTTGGCTTTTATCAGTACTGAATCTATAATTTACTTATTAATTCTAATAGCTTATCTGTATATTCTTTTGGATTTTTTAGCTATTCAATTCTTTTGTGAATAATGACTTTTATAATTATTTTATGGAGCTTTTGGATGGAAGAAAATATAAATGCATTTACTTAGATTGCCTTCTTGCACCAGAAATCTGGAGAGTATAGTTTTACATGTCGCAACGTTGCTAAACCTTCCTTCACAACCATTCTATCAGTTTTTCTTCCTAACAGTCCATGAATAGCTGCTTAGTCAAAGTTTTTCTGATATCTGTACTTTTCCATACTTTTAACCTTTGTCAATTTCTTACTCAAAAATGAAAGTTTCAAAAATTTTCATTGATTGTTGGAAAGCTGCATTTCTTTTGTAATGCCTTATTGTATCCTTGATCATTTTTCTTTTGATGTGTCTTATGAATTAAGATTGTATTTGATGTACAAGAAATCGAACATACCATGACTTCAATAGGTAAGGGTTGATATTGTGACTATACAATTTTTTCATTACATTCTTAGCATGTGACTTTCATGTCATTATTGTCCCCTTATTATAAGATGCCTATTTTACCTCCAGCACCAAGGAGAAGCGGGGGGTAAAGGCTTAGGCTGGTTGTGTCTCCTACAATTTGAAGTTTTCCCTGAAGCTTTGCCCTGTGACTTGTGCTTCTACCTTACTGTTCAGAACTAGGTTATGTAGAGACCTCACTGATGTGGAGTAGGGAATGTAACTAGAGACAGTGTAATTGCCACTTCAGGCAAAATCAGGGTTCTGTTTGTAAGGAAATAAGGAAGAGTGGATATTAGGTAGGTAACAGAAAAATCTTGCACTCTGTACCAATTTGGTTACCTAATAGCAATACACATCTTTTCTTATATAAAATAGATTTACCTTCATCCCGAGGCAGTATTCCACATAAGGCAGCTCATGGCCTGGTGAACTATAAACGAAAAGACAAGTATCTGTCTCTGACACATCTTATATACATTATAGATTAATAATCCTATGTGTTTTTTTATAACTACAGTTATGATTCCAATTCAGAAAAGGGGATAACGGGAAGCACACAGTAGGGACTATTTCCCAGCAAATATCAAAACATTTGGAGCTAATTGGTGGGCATATACAGGCACAAAGAGTTGTAAAAGTCATAGGAAATCAAAAAGTGGGCAGGGGGGAGGAAGGGAAGAGTAAAAACCTACGTATTGGGTACAGTGAACACTATTCGGGTGATAGACACAATAAAAGCCCTGACTCAAGCATTATAAAAGGTATCCATGTAGCAAAAACATTTGTATCTCCTGAATATTTTGAAATAAAAAAAACTATTTAGCATCTGCTGACAATGAGAGCTCAACAGGTGCTAAAAGATTCCTGAATCTTCAGTTAGTTAGACTTTTACATATTTGCATTTTTCAGTTTGGAGGGTTAAGGACAACTTAAGTATTACAAAAGTATTTAATATTTACTGAATTTACAATTTAATAGTATATTGTTTTGTCCATTCTTCCAGAAGTTAATTTAAGAAAAAGATTTATACTTCATGAAAAATAGCCAAGCATCAGTCAACATCAACAAATAAAAATTGCTTTGCTAAAAAACAATCAAGCAAAAAACCTTTGGGGCAGTCAAAGCAAGGACTCACCACTGTAGCAGTGATATCAGCTCCTTGCTAATGTCTCAGGTCTTTTTCAGTAGAAGCAGACCCTGAGATGATGACTTTTATGCAAGTCATTTATTGAGAGAGCATCCTGAAGGAGAAACCTGTAAGGAAGTGAGGGAAGTAGGCGGGCAAAGGAGGAAGCTAGGTAAAGAGATGAATGCAGTTGAACTCTAGCCTCAAGTTCATCCTACACAGAGTTTAGAGTATGGATGGCACCAGGAAGTTGTCCTGCCTCAAAGCAAGAGGGCTAGGCTTTTTTTCTTGTGTCAGTGAGCCATTAGCTGCTGGCCACCACTTACCCGCTGGGTTCTGTGTAATTGCCCAGACATCTCTGAGGCATGTGGCTGTGATTGGCAGAGAGCAGTTCTCTGGGAAAGGGCACAGCTGTGAGCCACTGGCGGCCAATGGCATGGCAGCTGGGCCTGGTGAAGGCGATCTGGGCAGGTACCAAACACATCAGGTAGCAAATCTGGCAACTCCTTGTTCTTCTCTCTAGGCCTGTGTGTGTGCGTATGTTCTCTTTGCCTATTTTTTTCTATCGCTTTTTCCTAGGTGGGTTTAGTGGAAGATGTCATTTCTTGGGGTTCCTCAGCTTTCTAAGGCCTCTTTCCATGAATGTAATTTGGGGCACTTAGAGATAAATTTAGGGATTTAAAAAATCACAGACTGTTGCAGTCAGACCTGGGGTTTTATTGGCACAGTAAGCTCCACAAAAGCCTTCTATTTGCTTCCAGTTATTTCCATGTGCAAATGGCCACTATTAGGATATTTCCTATACATTATATTTAAGCATAAAGATTGTCTGGTTTTACTTACTGGCCTCATCACTCATGCCACGACCTTGGAATATTAATGGGTATTTTGGCTCTTTGGTGATGGAATTTACTGTACTTTTTTCTATTTGTTATAAAACTGAGAAACAGAGGTTAAATGCCTGGTATCATCAGACTACACATCTGTGTAGATAGTTTCAATTTTCCTTCCTTCAAGTTGGATGTTTTGACTAAATTGTATCATATCAATGTGTGAGCAAGAGATAACTGTAATATATAATGATAGTTTATTTTTATTGAGTTTTTACTATATTATGGCTGTTATTCTAAATACTTCACATAAAAATTTTTTTTATCCTTCCAAGAAATCTATAAGAAACTTTCAAAAGGTCACATGGCTAAAAGAGACTGAACTGAGACTTTTTGTAATTAGTAGAAAAATGTTATTCTTCTAAATTTAGACTCCTTAATTTTAAGTATCACGTCCTTGGTTTTCATAACCTTTTTTTTTCTGTAAATATGCTTCCTCCTGACTCTCATCTGGCCTGTGTCATGATTACCTTATGTCGGAGCTATTGAAGCTGCAACTTTCTGTATATTCTATAACTGATCTTGCCTTATTCTTAAATCTCCTTTTCTGCCTAATGCAGGAAAATTTCAACTTTGCCATTTAAAAAGAAATCAGTATGTTTCCCTTTATAATAAATATTTAGTCAATTGAACTTCTTTTCAAGACTATTTTTCTTTCCTTCTGGGTCTCATCTCTCCCTTTCCTTCTGCTTCCCAAGATTGCAACTGGGTCAGTGCAGAAGCTTACCTGTCATTATGGTGGTGGGGTCTCTTGTCTTCATGCTGTCCTTTGGGCCTGCACTGACCTCAGGGGTACAGTCTGCCTGCATTCCTGCTTGTTCCACTGAGGGCTGCTGAGATGTGCTTATCATCTTATCATTCTGGACAGTGTGCTGACTGACACCCACTGATGAAGCCTGTGGTCCTTGCCCCAACCTTCCAGCTTTGATGGCCCCACTCTAACTCTGGCTTCGTGGCACTCACCAGCCTCCCTGTACCTCTGAACTCCACCTGGTGGCACAGGAGCCCCACTCTGCTACCTGTACATAGGCAGTGAGCCAGGGTGTGCTGCCGGAGGTGGATGAACCTGGATACCATTCCTTGCACCATCTTGGAAAAGGCAGAGAAGTGAAGGAACCGCCAGGGTGTTCTTGGATAGTCGAAGGTTTTCTGGAGTCTCTGTCAATGTTTCTATCATGCTTCCTTCTCCCCTTTGCAGGGACCCAGGCAATGTCTTCACATAAATGCCTCAAGTTCCTGCCATGCCAGAAGGACATTTCTCCTTATCTTCTCCATAGAGTATTATGTATAGTAAAGCCCTATTTTTGGATATTTAAGCTTTATTCTTAATACATAAAAGGTAGTTGTAGAATTTAGGAGATTTTTTCCTCTCTCACATTAAATCCAGGTTTTCAAGAATCACTATAATTAAATACTCTAGCTCTTACATCCTGGAGAATAAAATCTCATCCTTTTAAACTGGAATAACATTTTTTCACAGTTTTGTTTCCAACGTATTTTCTTATTTTCAAAGTCTCCATCTCCTCAAATACTTCTATGTCTTTATTTTTGCTTATACCATCTACCTCTGCTTAAATGCCAATATCCCTTTGCTTTATTCATCTAATCACATTTCTCTCCTCAGTGAAGCTATTTCTGGCATCTTCTCTTTAGCTTCCATTACACTCTTCTCTCCTGATTTGCCTGGGATCCTTATCAATTCCACAATATTCTCTATCATTTTATGTTCCTTTCTCCATCCCTCTTTGATGGTTGGAATTTCTCGGGGTTCAGTTCTTTGCCCTCTCCTCCTGACTGGCAGGCTTTTTGTAGCTGGTCTTACCTGCCTCTTGTTCTTAACCACTGCCTCTAGCTGATGGCTCCTGTGGTGGCTGCCCTCCACGCCTAACATCTTTCTCAAAGTTAACACTTTTTTATATGCAACTACAGTCATGCACCACAGAACAATGTTTTGTTCAACAACAAACCTCATATATGGTGGTGGTCCTATGAGATTACAATACTGTATTTTTACTCTACCTTTTCTATGTTTAAATATGTTTAAATGCACAAACACTTACCATTGTGCTACAATTGCCTACAGTATTCAGTAGAGTGACATACTGTATAGGTTTGTAGCCAAAGAGCAATAGGCTCTACCACAAAGCCTAGGTGTGTAGTAGGCTATGCCATCTAGATTTGTGTAAGTACACTCTGTGATGTTTGCACAATGATAAAATTGCCTGAAAACACATTTCTCAGAAAAAGTTACCAACCGTAAGTAAACATGACTGTATTTATTTTTCCTATAGGCATCTCAGACTGAAGGTGCTTAAATTGGAAGTTATAAAAGTGGGAAATGGAAAACTGTCATTACTTTTTACACCTTAGGTCAATTCTGTTGGCTCAAGTTGAAGAAATCATCAACAAAGATAAAGAATTTGTAATGTAGGAAATTCAGATTTTTGAGGAGAGCAAATGCTAATGTACTTAGGGAAAGGTCAATAGAAGCATGTAGGTATAGAATTTGTCTCATTTGCCCAAGTGTTAGAATGATTAATATTATGACTTTTTCATTCATTTATGTTCTATTTCATTTTTGCTCTTTTAAATCATTTTTGTTCCTGATTATAAATGTGCTAGATACTCATTATCAAAGAATTGGAAAATAAGGAACTATAAAGAGAAAAAAACAAATCCACCATCCAGAAATAATTCACCATCCAGAAATAATAACAGCTATATTTAAAATTATATTCTGACATTTTTTTCATTCTGACATTTTTTTCTGTGCTTATATATTTAATGTGTTTGTTTGAGTGCTTATTAATTTATCTACTTACATTAGGTAAAATTACCATAATATTAAGTACAGTTATGAATTTTTTGTTTTTACTTAATATTATATATGGATTTTTATTTTTTTTTGAGACAGGGTCTCACTCTGTTGGCCAGGCTGGAGTGCAGTGGTATGATCATAGCTCACTGTAGCTTCAGACTCCTGTGCTCAGGTAATCCTCCTGCTTCAGCCTCCTGAGTAGCTGGGACTACAGGCACATGCCACCATGCTTGGCTAATTTTTTTTTTTTTCTAGAGACAGGGTCTTGCTATCTTGGCCAGGCTGGTTTCTGATTCCTGGCCTCAAGCAATCCTCCCACCTCAGCCTCCCAAAGTTTTGGAATTACAGGCATGAGCCACTGTGGCTGACTAGAATGTTTTTATGCCATTAAAATTTCTTGTAATCACCACTTTTAGTGACTGCAATGTATCCCGTTGTATGGGTGTACTATAATTTATCTCATTATTCTTCCTTTTTGGTATTTTAGATTATTTCCAATTTTATTTTTGTCTTTAACTCTTTGATGAACATCCTTTACCTATATTTTTTATTTCATGTCTAGTTATTTTCTTCAAATAAAGTCCAAGAAGTGAAATTGCTGTGAATAAAGTTGGGATTTACTTTTCCTTGCCTCAACCAAGATCCAATCTTTCTTATCCAGTCTGATCTGGGATTGATCATAAAAAAAAGCATGATTGGCTTAAATCCAGCAAGCCTTTTTACTGTAGCATTTCTTTCTCCAAAAAAATTCAATAACTTGTCTGTTTAAATTAAGAGCTTTTGCTTAGCTTCCTTTCTGAAACTCCTCCAAACTCATATGCATCTCCACATGCTGTTTTCAGAGTTCTCCACAGGAGCACAATGAGTCCTGCTTCCTGCCTATGAGGGACCTAAAGGTTCCGAAATGGATGAACGCAGGGAGAAGGCCCACTGTTTCAGGAAGTGACATCATAAGCATTCTCCTTGGTCCTCTAAAGTAGTGCTCCCCAACCTTTGTGGCACCAGGGACCGATTTCATGGAACACAATTTTTCCACAGACCGGGGAGGGGAACACGGGGCGGGAGATGCAGAGTTCTGAGGCCTGGTCCCTAACGCCAACCCTGGGGGCTTGGGGACAGCAGCTCTAAAGAGAATAAAATTAATTAATTCACACCACATAATGTATGTTTCAGGCATTGTACAATGTTCTGAACACCTGTGCTTTTTAGATGAAAGATATAAACACAGTTCACATAGTTGTTTTAATTTTTGTTTTAAATAGTTTTTCTCCATCACAAGTCATGCTCTTAAGCACACTTTGAAACCAACTTGTCTGATATTTTTGAGTGAAGTCGTAGTTTATTAATGTCAGAGCCTCAGAGCACAGAGAGGACAAAACAAAGTTTCGCTTGTTGAACAGCAAAGTGAGAATAGTCATAAAAATCTGAAAAAAGAGTTGTACTCCGGTATGTGGACATAAGATCAATTTAAATAAATGAGAAAGAATAAGAAGACAAGTTTTTGCTGAGTTTTTTCAAACCGAATTGATCAAAATGAATTGTAGAGCTTCTGGAAAAACCACGTTCTTGAAGTGAGCCCAGACATTCTAATTTTGTCTACTTGAGTAGGGTCTCTATGCTCTATTTTTTTATTTTAAGAAATGATTTCCAAGTAATTCTGATGATCAGTTGGGTTTTGGAACCACTAATCTAAGTATCACAGTGTTTACTCTTCACTGCTTTTTAAAGAAAGATATTATTTTATTCTTCTGAAAATGAGCATAACAGTGTAACACACAGTGCCCAGATGACTCACAACTGAGCCATCTTCTCTTATAATTCAGAAGGAACTTAATAAAAGCTTGTGCTCATACTGTCTCTTTATCATCTCATTCTCTTTAAAAAGATCTTTTTAGGAAACTTGCCTGGGAGCATGACTCATCTTTTACCCAGCTTCAAAAGAAAATATTTTAATCTTTGTGTTTCACTTCCAGGGTAAATTTTGATTGTTTGAGAGAATTGGAAAACAATAATAGATTCATTTCTCCACCCCCAGAAATATTTCAGAATAACAAGCCCTGATTTCTTTTTAATCTCTTTTGTGCTATTTTAAAGGAAATTTTCTTTCTTCTCTTTTATTCTTTTTCCCTTCCCTCACCACCTCCAACTGTTTTTAGCAACTCTGTAATTTTTATGTGATCTCATTTTTATAATTTGGAATTAGATCAAAGCTATTAAAAAGGACCAGATGCTTCCTGGAAAAATGCTGTTGTGACTTTGCTTTAGAGATTGTTTTATATTGATACAATGAATTTCTATATTTCTCTGATTATTTAGCATTCTGGATATTTCAGTCTGGTTCGAAACCCAATATTGACTCTTTTAGCCCTCTATAAAACATTGTGGGGCTGGTATGAATGTCTCTTAGATTGCAACACATGAAATTACCATGTCTGAAAGTTAAAAAAATGTATATTGGTAAATAAAATGTAATTCAGCCTAATATACTAATGGCTCAATACAATAGATCTCAAATTGATTAAGTGACTTTGCTCAAGGTTACCTAAATACATGAAATGGAATCAGTTGCAATGTGTTTTTTCCCCTAAAACATAGTGGTTTCTCTTTTTAAGAAGTATTAACAAACATCTACAACCTGTTGTCTTTTCTAAACTGGAAATATTCAGATCTTAAATTGTGTCATGTAATGTATATCACACATGTGAACAACTCTGATACATAGAGTATACATGTTGCATTTGTATTGCTCTAACATTAAGCAAACTATTCTGTGTTGCCCTGTATATGTACACAGGTATGTGTGAATATGCCTTTTTAGATAAGAAATTACTATTATCATTTATATACTTTAACATAACAGTATAAAGAATTTTTAGATTTTGATTACTTTGGTGTTACATTGAAAAGCCTAATATACAAAAAGGGATGAATGTTATTTTATTTATTCAAGACTTACGTCTAGTAGATACTGCAAATAATGAGAACTAATGGAAGGAGCAGTAGTACAGGATCTAAGTCCTGGGAGTTTGTTCTAATAAGATTGTAAATTATGAACAATGTTATTGCCTTGAGAGAAAGCCTAAACTAGATAAAGTTCCTGAACTCATAACTGTTGGGGTAAATTTATTGCTTTAATATCTCAATTCTTCTCACTGTCCTGTATCCATGTCACTTCCCATATAACTTTGCTATGACTCTTCTCCATGTAATTTTCATTAGCCAATGGAATAAGGTAGAAGCGATAGTGTGCCAGCTCTGAGCCCAGGACTCATGAACCTTGTATATTTCTGCTTGTAGTCTAGACAAGTGGTTCTCAACTGGGGGCACTCGTGCCCATAAGGAAATTTGACAATACCTAGAAATATTTTTGGTTGCCACAACTTACGGGGTTCTTCTGGCATCTAACGGGTACAGACTTAGGATGCTGCTGAACATGCTGTAATGATAGGGTAACTCTCTACAACAAAAAATTATTCAATCTAAACTATCAGTAGTGTTGAAATTGAAAAACTGCTCTTTATAGCCTCTGTCATCAACACAAGAAGGATATGCCTGGGATAAGTCCTGGGGTGGGGGTTGGGGGTGGGGATGAGGGACATGAGGTAAAACTAACCTGCAAAAACATGAGCAAGCTCAGTCAACATCAACCAACACCAAGCCTGGTGACTCATACAATTTAATAATAAATAACTGTTAGTTTAATAAATGAGTCTTAAGGTGGATTGTTGTACAACAATCACTAACTGATACAACCTGGCAACAAAGGAAAACTGAATATTGTATGGCAGAGTCACAGTCAGTATATCATGTTAACCAATTGTTCACCAAAAGGTAAAAATTAATCCATAACAGTTCCTACACCCCACCAAGGAAACACATTCTTAAATTTTTTTCTTTGAAAATAAATGCAATTTTGAAGTTTGTATAGTGAATCTATTTCACAAAGAACAAAGAACTTACATTAGCATAAATAAGGGCATCTAATTAAATAAGCATTTGCTATTAAATATGATATATAGAATTTGTTAATTGCCTGGCATCATCATAAACACTGCAATTATAAAAAAATAAACATAGTTCCTGGCTATAATAAGCTCCCCATACAGCTGGAATACTCAAAATATTATGTTATTCAAGTATTTTTCACTAGTGGATGTTTTATTATTGCTCTAGGAAAAGCATCTAACTTAAACAAACCCATATACTTTTTGAAAGCAGATTATAGCTCACAATACTAATCGCTGCTTTTTCTGTGTTTTTGTCCCTCCTTTCTATCTTTGCCTTGCCAAGCCAACACTGAAATAAAAAAAAAAAGACTCAAAAATATACATGTCCAAGCACAAGTCAGAAAGACACATACGTGCATTTATGGAGGTGTATTTTTGGAAATGAGAGACTAGTAAGGCAAGGGCAGTGGGAAGGTGAGACTGTGTCCAGAAAGGAGGAATAGTGGGGCCTGATTCTGCAAAAGGGAGGAGAAGGGCTGGATTTTTTTATTACAAGTATTGGAGTATAGAGTTGAAGGGGTTCATTCCTAGTTCTTCTCCAACATATTTTCCCTCCTTCCCAACGACCTTTTGCCAATGGGCAAACCATGATTTCATAGTTCTAGATACTTATAAATTTCACTGAATGAAAATTAGAGGACTTGGACTCCTTGTGTGGAGATGGGGGTGAAAAAACACCTTAGAAGTAGAACTTATCAGAACCCATTTGGATTTTTCCTATGACCAGGTACACTTGGTGACACAGTAACACTGCTTTTATTTTTACTGTACTGATACAAATGTAATCATGTTTTTCTTGTTACATTTGGCCTACTTTCTATTTTTACCTATGACACATTCATATACATATTTCATGCTAATT
Source organism: Cheirogaleus major (assembly GCA_963574435.1). NCBI lineage: Eukaryota > Metazoa > Chordata > Mammalia > Primates > Cheirogaleidae > Cheirogaleus > Cheirogaleus major. The sequence continues at coordinate 22,782 of CAUYPO010110570.1, forward strand.
AAATATTTAACAATTTTTCATTATCTTTTCATTTCCAAATTATTGCCAATTGCACATATAACCAAATTTATGATTTTTGCCTACCAATGTCTAAAAATACAAAATCTTAGAAATGTGTTTTTCTTATCTCTATTGTTATCCAACATATTTTCATAGCAGCAAGGCAGACTTTTCTGGTAACCTGGTTCCTGTGTCTCCCATAACAGAGGGGCTGAAAATGACTTGAAGTGAAGGTAGTCAGTATTATTTCTAATTGTGGTGACATTAAACCTGGTGTGGTGTACAGACTCTAGGTGCTGTCAATCATGGCCACATCCTGGTCTTCATGTCTGTACTAAATACTCTGCAGAAACAGGATAGACTGCACTTAAAATTTGATTCAGATGTCAAGACAGATGATGCCACACACACACCCTGCAAGAGGGCATGAAAAGACATTATCTACATAAAGCTGGCCTCCCAAACTGGTCTCAAAATGGCCTGAGAGAACCGAGAAAGAACACCCGGCTTGGGAATGTTATGGTAGTCAGTGGGTGGAACTGTGGTCAGAGCTCCAACACATGGCAGGGCTTATATGGAGTGAACTTCCCACTGGCTCCAAAGGAATGAGCATGAGACTTTCTTATCTGCTAGCCCAGCTGTGTGCTGAAGAGGAAGAAGGAGGGATGAGATATAGAAGATGTCTGCAATCAAACATTAAAAAGTCAGACCATTCATAACCCTTCCTCTGTGCAATCCCCTCTCCTTGAGTATGGGTGGGACCCATGACTTGTTTTGAACAAACAGAATATAGAAAATGTGATGTGACATCATTCTTTTGGCTATGTTATGTGATATTATGTGGTAAAAGGGAGGAGATCTTACTACCATGATTATATTAATAGTACATTGTATATACATATATAACTCCAAGAAGACTCACTTTTCTCTGGCCTGGAACTAGGATGCTACTGTGTTGTGAGCTGCTTGTGGGGAAGGCCACATGACAGGAAAATGTAGACAGTTTCCAGTTTCTAGGAAATGAATTCTGCCAACAACCACAACCACATGACCTTGGAGGAGAATCCTGAGCCTCAGATGAGACTCTAGCCCAGTAAAACCTTGCTTGCAGACTGTGAGACCCACAGAAGCAGAGAACCTACTACAGCCTATCCAGACTCCTGATCTACAGAAACTGTGAAATAATTAATGTGCATTGTTTTAAGCTGCAAAATGTGCTGTAAAATGTTACGCAGCAACAGATAATATACCAAGGGCTGACATTTTTTTTCTAGCCCTCTCCTTTTATCTTTTGATGTAAGGAAAAGATTTACAAACAAGGTATTTCATAGGAAGATATTTTTATTCTGTTTGAAAAGATTGCAAATAGATTAGAGTCAGAAGTGGAAGGCCTAAAATATAGCAGTGAGTTTCAGGATGGAATGCAAGGAAAAGAATGCAAGAATGAGAGAAATTAGGAATCTATTACAATAAGCATGGCATCACCAGTGCAATGGGAACAAAAAGAAACCATGAAAGGACAGTCTGTAAGATGCCTCGGATAATTGGGTGTAGGCAATAGGAGATGAAGGACTCAGATAATGCAAATGGCCGGATACGGTGGCTCACTCTAGTACTCCTAGTACTCTGGGAGGCTGAGACAGCAGGACTGCTTGAGGTCAGGAGTTTGAGACCAGCCTGAGTAAGAGTGAGACCCTGTCTCTATAAAAAACAAAAAAATTATCCGAGCATGATAGCATGAGCCTGTAGTGCCAGATACTTGGGACGCTGAGGCAGGAGGATCATTTGAGCCCAGGAGTTTGAGGTTGCAGTGAGCTATGATCATGCCACTGCACTCTAGCTGGGGTGATAGAGTGAGATTCTATCTCATTAAAAAAAAAATTAAAGGATAATGGAGAGATTTTTGAATCAGGGTGATGTGGATGGAACTAAGTTATTGATTGAAATTGGCAAATCAGAAAGAGGGCTTAATTTAGGGAGAAGATTACTTTTATATTAAATATGTTGAATTTGAATTGACCAAAAATAAAGCCGTGGATCAACATTAACATGCACTGATACAACAGACATGCATTGAGCACCTTTTAGAGGTCTGGCATTGTAATAAGCCCTGGGTGTAAACCTGAAGAGTAAGCTATGTTCTCAGCCTTTGAGATGCTCACACTCTTGTTCAGGGAGACATACACACAGGTACATTCATACAGGGTATGAGTTCTACGACAGAGGCAAAGTTAATGTGCTAAGAGGTAAAAAGGCTGGAAAACTCTCTCTCATCCTTCAAGACTCAGTTTAGGTGGAGTTATTACCTGAGTGGAGCCTCCCTGACCACTGTCTCTCCAGTCCCCTGTCTGTCCCTGCAAAGCTCTATTATAGCACCTGCTCTTTTCTAACACAATTATTTTTTAGCATGTCTGATTTTTCTTCTTACTAGATGGTGAATTCCCTGAGAGGTGAACAGTCTCTTTTCTCTCTTGCCTTTGTATTCCTAAGGCAGCACATGTCATATGTTGCACACTGAAGAAATGCTTGTGTGTTATGGTTGGTGAGGATAATTAACTTGTTTAAGGTAAGATTTACATACGGGAGAGGGATTACATAAACTTAAACCTGAGGATTAAATCTTTAGGTAACATCTTCAACAGCCTGTTCATATAATATGGCTAGCAGCTCCCACTACACACAATGTGGTATGCCCAGTAAGTTTTGCCTTTTTATAAAAAAGGACTTTAGATGTGTGGAATGTGAAATTGGCACTCTTCATGAAATAACGTTTATTACCAGCTTAGGAGGTCTTCATGATCTAGACAGGTATTTGGCCTACTGCCTTGGAATCTGGGGGGATTGTCCCTGCCATACCAATATACAAGGTTTCAATGCCTCATATTTAAAAAAAAATTTAATTATCAATGCTACATAATAGTTGTATATCTTTATAGGGTACATATAATGTTTTGATACAGGCATGCAATGCAAATTAATCAAAACTGGGTAATTGGGGTACCTGTAACCTCAGGCATTTAACATTTCTTTGTGTTAAGAACATCCCGATTATACTCTTTTAGCTAAAGTATGCCCAAACTTATTGTTGATTATAGTCATTTTGTTGTGCTATAAAATATTGATCATTCTACGTAACCATCTAACTACATTTTTGTACCCATTAACCATCCCCACTTTATCCCCTCTCCCTGTTACCCTTCTCAGCCTCTGGTAACCATAATTCTACTTTCTGTCTCCATGAGATCAATTGTTTTTAATATTTAGCTACATATCAGTGAGAACGCATGAGATTTGTCTTTCTGTGCTTGGCTTATTTCATTTAACATAATGTTCTCCAGTTCCATCCATGTTGCTGCAAATGGCAGGATTTCATTCTTTTTCTGTGGCTATATAATATTCCATTGTGTGTATGTGCCACAATTTCTTTGTCCATTCATCTGTCGATGGACAGTTAGGTTGATTCCATATCTTGGTTATTGTGATCAATGCTGCAATAAACATGGGAGTGTAGACATCTTTTCAATATACTGAATTCCCATCTTTTGACTATATACCCAGTAGTGGGATTGCTGGGTGTCAGTACCTCATATTGATATGCAATATTACTTGTATAAGTCAGACTACATACTAGAAAAATGCCAGAATAAAATTTGAAGGAAGCATCTCATGTACCTTACAGTAGAGAATATTGCTTACCAGGGAAAATAATTACTTTTATAGATCGGAAGGCCCCTTAAGGCTTCATCTTCATTCTTTCTTTATAATTGGAAGCTAACTTCTGAAGTTTAATATTGTTTTCTTTTCCCTAAGTCCTAAAAGATGGATTTTTTGAATTAAAAAAAAATTTCATTGAGTTATTTTGTCACACACACAAAAATGTGCTTCTGAATTTGGATTTACTATTGCAGATTTTTTTTTAAAATTCGAGGTGATGTGTATTAGATAGCAATATTTGCACTTACTAATTCCTGTCTCCAGTTCTAAATTCTACTTAAAAGGGCCAGAAGATCATCTAAAATAATAACATATTTTTCTGCAATTAATAAGATGTAGGAAATTAGCACACTCCAAAGTCTGATAAAGGGTTTACAATCCTTATTACTGATACTAAGGTGGAGAAAGTCATCACTGCTACATCTCTATAAGGGACAATTCTGTCACTGCATCACATTTCGGTGCATTGATACACGACTGGGATTTGTGAAAATCACCCCAAGTGATTGCTCTAAGCAGCAATGCTTTCCAGAGATTGGTTCAGGCATAGATGTGTGACAAATCCTGATCAGTGAGACAAGAAGGAAAGATTGCTAGAGTGTTTCTGGGGGTCTTGCTTGCCCTTATTAAGAAAGAGGGAGAAAACGTAAGCTATTTTCTCACTTGGGAGAACATTGTACTGTCTGAAGGTTATGCCTGGAACTACTGAAATAAGCCTGAGTGTGAAACTCCCAGCTTCAAATGATAGCACAACTAAAAGCATGATGAAGGTTAACTGGTTGTCCTTACATCCAAACTTAGCACCTCTGGACTTCTAGTTATGTGAGTTGAATATATATTCTTATTTAGGCCAATTTGAAATAACCTTTTATTACTTGATGTTGAAGCTTTCCCAGGTGATATAAAATGTGGTGAAATGAAGCAAAATGCTCAAGAGATGATATCCTAAAAGGTACATTTGCTGAGTGGAGAGAGTAGTTGTAGGAAATGAGAGTTCTGTACTCCAAAATACCCTACTATTCCAGCCCGGGAACTGGGTGACCATAGTGAAGCAATTGCCAATATTCATTTAAACTGTTGCCTGTTGTTCATTGTGACTTAAATCAATTTGTATACAGGATCTAGTGTTAGGGAAAGCCACAGGAAAAGTTTGGGATACTAAGATGATTTGATATTGTCTATTGCTGTTGGTAAAATATAACATGGGACTGAAGGTGCCTGAACCAAATGCATATAGGAGGTGTTTTACAGAATGAGGTCATTTATATCTTTGATTATAACCAAGTCTACTGATGGTTAGAATAGTCAAATACTCTATCCTTAGCTGAAGTTAATCAACTATCAACAGAAGGTCAGAAATTCAGCAAGTCATAATATTAAGGTTTCATTTAAGTGTCTCCTGTTAAGTCATTCTTTGTTGGGAAATCCTGGGGAAAAGATGGGATTATTCATAATGCCTCCCCACCAAAGGCAATGATTTCAAATTACTTCAAGGCAGGGGATATTGATCTGGGACAAGTGGGTAGAGAAGGACACAGAAGTGTATAGTCAGGAACACACATTTTTATATTCAAACAAGATCACATCTAAATCAAGATCTTTAATTGTGGACTGGAAGCAAAAATACCTGAAGCCTAATAAATTGTTATGAGAACTGTATTGACCTGTGGAAATACCCTGGCCATGGAAATTTCAGCAACTTAAAATGATCTGCTAATGCTTTCTTCTGCCAGATCTGTCTTTATACCACTCACCTCAGTTATGATCATAGAGGAAAATGTGCAAGGATTTACATACACGGAACAGAATATTGCTGCCAAGTTGGCTGATTACGAAACGTATTCTTTTCCTGGGGTACAAAATCTTCTCTTGTCTCTCCAACAGAGTGTAAATAGTGTGGGCTAATGACTCATGTTTAATTTCTCATTATCCCTTTACCAACTGGGAGTTTTATAATTGTTATCCTCTTCCTTCTTCCCTTTTGGTATTAGCTATTTTAAGGGTGGATTCCTTATTTTTCAATCTTAAGTTGAAGGAACCATATCCGGACCTGATGGGGAGGACTACCCATAAGTCAGGGACTTTGCACTTGGATCTAGACACAGAAGAGACTTTGGTCTTTCTTCAGGAAGGATATGAATATATCTATGTAGGTGTTAGCGCTTCTAAAAATACTTACAGATAGTGGTCAGCCAAAGATGTGGACTGTAATGGGCATCACGGATGACTTCGCAATTTCCTTCCACCTTCAAATGATTAGCACAAGGCAATCCTGGCATTTTCATTTTTTTTTTTTATTCAATTCTCAGCAATGAAACTTCAATGAAATTTTGCTATTGTGCTTCTGGAAAATGGCCATCTACTTCTTCAAAAGACACACAATAGAATATGATTTCATTGCTGACTCTGGAAGTTATAGCTCTGGTTATAATGCTTGGAATTTCTGCAACTATCTTGCTATACCTCGAAGATCAATCCAGCACAAAGAAGAGGATAGGTGAGTAGTAATAATAGAAACGTGAAACTGGAGTTCTAATGGAGAGCATTTCCCTGACTCCGGACCCAATGTTGTAAAATCATACATTTCATCATTGTTTGATCCAGTTTATGTTTCTTCTGTTACTTGGAGTCCAAAAATACCACCTGATAAGTAGTTTCTCTATCTATGGGTTATTTTTGTTTCCTTATAAAATGGGACCTGGCATTTGGTTTGATTTGCATATATTCATGGAGTGTACATCGGGGATAAGGTTGCTGTATGTAGTAAAAAAAAAAATACAGGATACTTGGTTAATTTTAATTTCAGATAAACAAATATTTCTTAGGACATACTTATAGTCAAACTTAACTCAGCATTCATATTTTATCTGGCAACCCTAAAAAGGATACCTTGGTGATGAGGTATAAATTGGTATTTTTGATGCTCCGGATTATTCTGGTTGCTTACTCAAAAAGGAGCACATAATTTATGGATGACGGAGAAGGTGAAAAGTGGTTGGATTTCCCTAGCACTTCTATTTATATTGGGGCTAGGGAATTTAGATTATGTGTTAGCAAACTTTTGCTATAAAGGGCCAGATAGTAAATATTTTAAGCTTTGCAGGTCTTATGGCCTCTGTTGCAGCTACTCATTTCTGCTATTACAGCTTGAAAGCTGCCATAGGCAATACGTAAGTGAATAAGCATGGCTGTGTTCCGATAAAACTTTATTTTCAAAAACAAATGGTGGGCCAGATTTGGCTTATAGACTGTAGTTTGCTGACCCCTGATCTAGATCATCCAGTAGGAATTGATGAGGAGACATAGCTTCAGTTTGCATTCCTATACACCTCTGTAATACTGCATGTCTGATCCTCTGATGTGCTAGGCTGAGTTGTTTAGTTGAAGAATGTGTACAAAGCCCTATATATTATAAAACTGTGGTAGACGCAAAGAGACTTTTCATAGTCTTTAATGTTGCTCATATGACAACAGCTTGGTTAAATGGAAACTTTCTTTTATAGAGAGAAATGAAGTGTGGAACTGGAGAAGAATGGGAGACAGCAAGGAATCATGCCTCTTGGAAACAGATTTACTGCAAGTGAAATAAAAATACTTTAGATTTAAGATAAAATGATATCAATATGTATCAACTATTAATATATAAAAAGTAGTGAGGCATAAGGACTGGGAAATAGGAGCAAAGTTAGTTTGTGAATGGGTAGCATATCCACGTGCAGAAAACCAGGAGCATTAAATTCCAATTTATGATGTAAAAGATTAACTAGATATATATCTCTAGAGCGCAGACAAAAAGTTTAAACAGATATGAAAATAAATAGACAGAATATAAAGCAAAGGGAATGGATATCTTAAGGAGATAATAGAACTTACCAGGAGACTATATAATTTAAATAAATCCCCAACTTAAGCATTATAAAAGTTATCCATGTAACAAAAACATTTGTATACCCTTAATATTTTGAAATAAAAAATTGAAAAAAAATAGTAGAAATTGTTTCTGAACTGAAAATGATATGGTTACAGAAATTTATGAAAACCTTTATTATATAACTATATTCAGATAATGTTTTAAAATATCTTATAAGTAAGTAAATTAAAACTTAGTTCAACTTCTATTGATTTTAGACCTCTTTCTACAAGGTTAGTTTCAGAAAACAATAAAATAAAATTTACTACCTATGGTATCTTTGCATAGCAAAATTAATTTTTATGTATAAAATGTTCAAGATTGTTTTAGATGTTTTCAGAAATAAAAGCAGATGTTTTTAAATCAAATTATCATTCCTAAACAGATGTTTTTCAGTTATTGAACAAAAATTAGAATCTAAGAATGGGGCTAAAAAGGAATCTAAGAATTGTAGAATCTAAGAATTGTAGGTAAAAAGAACTTATGATAAATATTTAAGCCAATAAAATCCAATATAATTACTTAAATATTCATGAAATTTTGTTTCAAAATTGAATGTATATAAATTATATAAAGAAGAATCTATATGTTGGAAAGAGTTTTAAAAAACACAGATTTATACCCTTCAATTACACTACAGAAGAC
>CAUYPO010110572.1:0-10448 GCA_963574435.1 Cheirogaleus major
TGTAGTCCCAGCTACTCGGGAGGCTGAGGCAGGAGGATTGCTCGAGCCCAGGAGTTTGAGGTTGCTGTGAGCTAGGCTGACGCCACGGCACTCACTTTAGCCCGGGCAACAGAGTGAGACTCTGTCTCAAAAAAAAAAAAAAAAAAAAAAGACCAGCCTGAGAAAGAGCTAGACCCCATCTCTACTAAAAAAATAGAAAGAAATTAGCTGGACAACTAAAAAATACATATATATTTTAAAAATTAGCTGGGCATGGTGGCACATGCCTGTAGGCTCAGCTACTCGGGAGGCTGAGGCAGGAGGATCACCTGAGCCCAGGAGTTTCAGGTTGCTATGAGCTAGGCTGATGCCATGGTACTCCAGCCCGGGTAACAGAGTGAGACTCTGTCTCGGAAAAAAAAAAAAAAGAAAGAAAGAAAGTGAAAAGACAACCCATAGTATGGGAAAAAATATTTGCAAATCATATATTTGATAAGAGAATTATATCCAAAATATATAAAGAACTCTTACAACTCAATAAATAAATAAAGTTAAATAACCCAATTCAAAAATGAGCAAAGGGGCCAGGTGAGGTGGCTCATGCCAGTAATCCTGGCACTTTGGGAGGCTGAGGTAGGAGGACTGCTGGATGCCAGGAGATAGAAACCGGCCTGAGCAAGAGTAAAACCTCATCTCTACAAAAAATAATTAGCCAGAAAAATTAGCCAGGTGGGACCTGTAGTCCCAGGTACTCGGGAGGGTAAGGCAGGAGGATCACTTGAGCCCAGGAGTTTAAGGTTGTAGTGAGCTATGATGATGCCACTGCACTCTAGCCCCAGCAACAGAGTAAGAGTCTGTCTCAAAAAAAAAAAAAAAAAGCAAAGGATTTAATAAACATTTCTCCAAAGAGATGATATACAAATGGCCAGTATGCAGAAAGTACGTGAAAAGATTCTCAACATCATTAGTCATCAAAGGAATGCAAATCAAAAACCAAAATGAGATAACACTTCACATCAAATATGGGACAGCTAAAATAAAAAAGATGGACAATAACAAGTGATGGTGAGGACGTGGAGAAATTGCAACCCTCAACACTACTGGTGAGAATGTAAAATGATGCCTCTATTTTGTAAAACTGTCTGGCAGTTCCTCAAAAAGCTAAACATAAAGTTATTAATATTATATCACCCAGCAGTTCCATTTCTAAGTATACCCTCCAAAAATGAAAATATATGTCCATACAAAAACTTGAATACAAATGTTTATTGCAGCATTATTCACGATAGCCACAAAATGGAAACAACCCACATATCCATTACCTGATGAATGGATAAATAAAATGTGGTATATTCATATAATAGAATACTATTTGGCCATAAAAAGGAACAAAGTAATGATATATACAATATTAATGAACCTTGAAAACATTATGTTAATTAAATTTCTAAGTCTGCAAAGCCAAAGCCAAGGTTCTGAACCACAAGGTTTTCACTAAATTTGAACCACTCTCTAAGACATAACCTGAAATCTCCATTTCAAGTAGTAAATTGCAGCAGAGATTAAAGGTACTGATGGGATATCTAATAGAAATGTTCAGATGGGCATTTGGATATATGGCTCTGGAGTTCTGAAGTTTCCTGACTTGAGAACCTATTAGCTCAGGCTATAGAAGAGAATGAGACAAAAGCACAGAGCGTGAGAAGAAATGAAGTGTCACATCAACCTTTACAGAAAAGAGCCAACCACTGAAACTGAGAACACTAGAAAGAGTTAAGGGGAAACCAAGAGAAAGTAGTGTCTGTCAACACTGTAAATTTTGAAAAAACTTATAAAGAAAAGCAAAAACAAAAATAAAAAAGAGAGAAAGCAGTGTCAAAAAAAAGTTGACAAAAGAATTAACAGCATATACTTATAAATAAATCAACTGGATTACAAATCTATCGATATCCATTGTTTTTCACTCATATCCTTGGTGAGGACAGAGCCAACTGCCATGGGTTGGGCAACAATAAGAAGTAAGGAAATGGAGTCAGTGCATGTAAACTGTTTTCAAGAAAAAAGGATTATGTTGGTTTTTGTCATTACTGTTGTTTTGTTTTTAAAGGTCTAGAGACTTTGGCTGGTATGGTGACTAATGCCTATAATCCCAGAGCTTTGGGAGGGCAAGGCGAGAGGATTGCTTGGGGCCAGGAGTTCAAGACCAGTCTGGGCAATATACTGAGGCCCTATGTCTACAAAAAAAATTTTAAAAATTAGCTGGGCGTGGTGTCACATGCCTATAGGGAGGCTATGGCAGGAGTACTGCTTGATCCCAGAAGTTTGAGGCTGCAGTGAACTACGATCCTGCCACTGCACTCCAGCCTGGGCAACAGAATGAGAATTTGTCTCTAGAAAAAAAAAAAATCTAGAGATTTTGAGCTTCCTGGGGAAGAAGCCAGGAAGAGGGAGATATACAGGACAATGGGGAAATTGGCCTGATCAATGGCCTAGAGGACAAAGGGATAAATTAGATAGAGAACTAGGTTGAAGGATTAACCTTGGACAAGCCACATTAAAATCAAAATATATGTCAGGATGTAAATGTAGTAATGCCTTATTTATATCTTCATCGTTGGGGAAGAGTTCTACATAACTGAATTTTCCAGACACTTGAATTTTGTAGTTGTTGTTTTTTAATTTTAGCTATTCCCTTTGAAATTGTTCACCACTGTAATCACACAGTTCTCTGCCTTTGAAAACAGAGTGTGCTTTCCTGGATTACTTAACGTTATTGTGACTATGATTACTATAGTAGGAAGTAATATAGCTGAGTCTGCATGTTAATTTTTCAAATCTTCTTTGAATGCCCTACGTTGTCAGCTGCCATTTCCTCTGTTACATTTCCCCTAATAACCTTTTTCATTTGTGATTCCAATAGACTCCAGTTTGAAAATCATATAACCATTAAATAATACCCTAAATAAGGGATCATTGGGCTCTGAATGAAAGCATGGAAGTGCATGATTTATGACAACTCTCCCCAGTGCTAAGAAGTCTGTTTTCACTTTTCACTAGGTTTCAAAGAGCTGAGGATATTAGAACACTGATCTCTGACTATCTGGAATTTTACTTTATCTTGCTCCTGTAAATTACATCAAAATATCCCTGCCAAGTAATTGATAATCTTATATGGTTATTCTCATACCACAAAAAAAAAAAAAAGATCACACTGATTCGAAAAGTGAGCCTGGACATCTCACAGAAACCAAATACACTTTCCTGTCTTACACGAATACTAGCAATAAAAAGTTATAATCTTCTACACTTCATTTCACATATATGAATATTATTCATGATAAATATATATCCTTCACAAAATCTTGGCTGTAATCCCTTCCAAGTTTCATGTAAATTTCACAGTGCAAACAGTGCAAGGGCTAAAAAGGACTACAATTAGGCAGAGTCAACTAAAACTTAAAAATTCATCCCTTTACTTCCAATACCACAGGATGTCCCGATTTCATTCATTCTTAAGATTCTGGATAGTTATTCCCTCCCCTATACTTTACGTATCCAAAAACAAAAACAAAACTTCTCTTGCTTCTCCAGGACTGCCTTCTTGTACCTTAAGTTTTTCATTCATATTAATGGAAATCAACAAATGTAGATTATCTTGTCAAGACAGAGCATTGCAGTGGCCTCATCAACTCAAATTGAAACATTCGCGGGGCACGGTGGCTCACGCCTGTGATCCTAGCACTCTGGGAGGCCAAGGCGGGTGGATCGTTTGAGCTCAGTAGTTCGAGACCAGCCTGAGCAAGAGCGAGACTCTCGTCTCTACTAAAAAATAGAAAGAAATTAGCTGGACAACTAAAAATATATAGAAAAAATTAGCCAGGCATGGTGGCGCATGCCTGTAGTCCCAGCCACTTGGGAGGCTGAGGCAGAGGATCGCTTGAGCTCAGGAGTTTGAGGTTGCTGTGAGCTAGGCTGACGCCAGGGCACTCTAGCCTGGGCAACAGAGTGAGATTCTGTCTCAAAAAAAAAAAAAAAAAAACTGAAACATTTCCAGGCTCAGGTTTACTACAGTTTCAGAGGCACTAGTATCTGTACCTTTACCCTGCTATTCAAATTACTTATTTACATCCCCCTTTCTAAGTCACAAACACCCTGAGGGCAAGAATCTTTACTGATTCAATTTCTCCGATCTCTCCACTAATAAGTGTTGAGCACCTGGCACCTCGCATTTGCTAGCTTCTGGAGAGAGCTGAGTTAAATAGTTCCTGCCCTCATAGTCTATCAGAGAAGACAGGCTTGTAAACAAATTACGAAATTACAACCCAGGCAAAAACAGAAGTGACTACAGAATTAAATCAGAGGAAGAACTAACTCTCCAAATGTAGAGGAAGTTCAGGGATACCTTTCTTGTATTCCCTAAAAGGCCCTCAATAAATACCTGTTGAATGAACAAATGAATGAATTAAATCTTGGTTAAGGTCCCAGGTTCAAGTGAGATGTATCAGTTGCTTCTGAAAGCCAGTGGATAAACTTTACCTTTCAACAACTGCAGGAATGCAGACTCCAGAGACTCACCCCTAGCTCAACCCCAAGAAATCACCTCGGAGAAAATACCTTACCTGTACTGCCAGCCTTTTGCGCTGCCACCGCGGCTACTACTGCTGCTGCTGCTGCTGATTCCACCCCTACAGCTGCTGTTGCTGCTGTTCTTGTTGTTTGGGGTCACAGCTGCGGCCAGGCCCTCCAGCTTTCCTTCGCTTTCGGAGACTTTCATTGTTGACACTGGTTCACCCCCCTGCATCTTAACTCCAAAGTCCATTTGCCCTTCTTGGGCGGGAGAGAACAACTCTGTAGCTTTGTAGGTGATTTTTTTTTTTTTTTTTAAGATTTGATCTGAATGTGATCCCAGTTGCTAAATCAGACGGCGGCTGGAGTGGGAACCATCAAATGGTCCAAGAAAGGAGGATACGCACTCTCACTGAAGTTAAACTTTTAAGAGGGCAGGGGTAGCGACAAGGACAGATATCCTTTAGATATACATATCGCCTTCCTGGCAAAAGGAAGGAGAAAAATCATCCGGTTAGAGGGCTTGGTGACATACTCAAGGGAGAGGCAGAAGGAGCGTGGGGAGGTCGTACATTCTCTAGCCAGGAAGGCTGGGCGAAGGACGGAGGACCACGGACAGGGAACCCGCGGCCGGACCTCGGGGTTGAGGTACTGACCCGCCGCGTTCCCTCTTCTTTTCCTCCAGGTGATGCTCAGGGGGAGGGTCCCGTCCAGCCCGCTCGGCGGTTCCCGCCGCAGCCCCCGAGACAGAGCCAGGGGCGGCGCGCGCAACCCGGGAGAAAGATCGGGGAAGGAGGCCGCCGGGGGCGGGACGCCGGCTCCCAGGGCCGCCTCTCCTTGGGCCAGAGGCGAGCCGCTCGGGGCGACTTCCTCCAGCGCCCCCGGCCCTGGGCCCTCGACTAGGTTCCCAGGAGCAGGCTCTCCTCCTCTCTCCAGACTCAAGCGTGAATGCCAGGCCCGCGGCCGCCGCCCCACCCACAGCCACACAGCGGGTCACCCACCGCTTGTTCTCTCCCCACCTTCCCTTCCGGAGTAGCGTGAGCTCACTTCCCCCAGAGCCGAAGCGCGTGGCGCCATCTTGGATTAGGGCAGGTGGGCCCTGAAGGGGGCGGAGCCTTAAGGGTGGCGGTAACCGGCTGGTAACCTGGCGGCTAATGGGGAAAGAAAGGGAGCGGGAGGGCGCGGCGGGAGCTTGAGGAACAGGGACCGTGCTGGAGGGAGAGACCAAGGAGCTAGCTGCCCGAGATAGTGCCCTTGGGGTGTGTGCCTTCCGGCAATTCCTAACCAGGTCCTCTCTTTCCATTTCAGGGCCCATTCCACGCATTTTCGGAAGTAAACTTAGAAAAATAAGAAACTATAAAAACAAAACACACCTCTTCGTTTTAGTCATTTTACCAAAAAAATACATGACATTGGAGTGAGGCAAAGCATTGTTATAAATGAAAAAGAAGCTGTCATGGAAATTAGAGAGCTCTCAAAATCAGAGCTAGGTACACTTCCTAACCCCAGACAAACTTTCACCCTCCTTTAGACCTTGGTTTTGCATTTGTAAAATAAGTGTGGTTGTCTAGGAGATTTCTCAAGTCCCTTCTAATTGTAAATTCTACTTTCTAACAACATGACATGTGAATTGAATGTATACTGTATGCAAAACATTAGGACATGACAAGGAAGTATTACTCAAAACTGAAAAAGTAAACAAAGTAGTGAAATAAATACAGACATACATATAAATAAGGCTATGAAGAAAATAAAAAAGGATAACAGAAAATAAATGGGATGTGTGGAGAATCTACTTTAGGAGAACAATCTAGAAGAGCCATCTATGAGGAGATGACATTTAAAGTGAGACATGAAGAAAGATGAAGGAGCTAAGGAAAAGCAATTTTTACTTATTCTAGTGTTCCGGTTCAGAAAACAATTCCCCAAAGTATGGTGCTTTGGCGTGCTGAGTACTTTGAACTAAAGGATGTTGGACAACCTCAGAAGCAGTCTCAGAACCTCCTGCCTCTAATCCTTCATTCTCCCCTGAAGGAAGCCATAGAAACCTGAATTCCTCTTCCTCGAGGTGGGTCATAGAAACCCTTTTTTCCCAATGCCAGGTATAAAAACTAGAATTATTACTCTAACTTCCCCCCACCTTTCCATCTAGGAGCTGGCTATAAAGAAATTCTCTGACCTACTCTTGTCCAAGAGTAGGTCATAAGACCTGCATTCCACAGGGGCCTTGCCTCAGACTGGGAGGAAGGAATGCTTCAAGAGTCTAAGAAGAGGCTGGGCGTGGTGGCTGATGCCTGTAATCCTAGCACTCTGGGAGGCCGAGGCGGGCGGATCGCTCAAGGTCAGGAGTTCAAAACCAGCCTGAGCAAGAGGGAGACCCCGTCTCTACTAAAAATAGAAAGAAATTAATTGGCCAACTAAAAATATATAGAAAAAAGTAGCCGGGCATGGTGGTGCATGCCTGTAGTCCCAGCTACTTGGGAGGCTGAGGCAGAAGGATTGCTTAAGCCCAGGAGTTTGAGGTTGCTGTGAGCTAGGCTGACACCATGGCATTCTAGCTTGGGCAACAGAGTGAGACTCTTGTCTCAAAAAAAAAAAAAAAAGAGTCTAAGAAGAATGAACAGACAGGCCTTTCTAGTATCCCCGCCTCAGCCTACTACTGTGTTTCCTCGAAAATAAGACAGGGTATTGTATTTATTTTTCCTCCAGAAGACACCCTAGGGCTTATTTTCAGGGGATGTGTTATTTTCCCCTCAAAGTCTCAGCTTGCAGCACGCACAGGATGGCCAGGACCTGACAGGGGGAGCTGACCTTGTTGGTGGGGCTGCCCGCACCTTTCCGGTCACCTCTGGGATAGTAGCTGTCACAATGGGGCAGATGAGAAGGGCTGCTCGTCTTCTTTACCGCTCCCAAGACGAAATGCATGGGATGTGCAGATACGCTGCGCAGCCATGCCCACCACTAGGTCTTATTTTCGGGGTAGGGCTTATATTGCACAAATGCTTAGACATCCTGCTAGGGCTTATTTTATGGGTAGGTCTTATTTTCGGGGAAACACGACAGCATTAGATTTCCCTTTGTTGGCTGGGTGAGTAGCACTCCAGGAGGCCAAGGCGGGAGGATCGCTTGAGCTTAGGAGTTTGAGACCAGTCTAAGCAAAAGTGAGACCCCGTCTCTACTAAAAATAGAAAAATTAGCCAGGCGTGGTGGCACGAACCTATACTCCCAGCTACTCGGAGGCTGAGGCAGGAGGATTGCTTGAACCCAGGAGTTTGAAGTTGCTGTGAACTAGGCTGACACCATGGCACTCAACTCAGGGCAATGGAGTGAGACTCTGTCTCAAAAGAAAAAAAAAAAGGAACAAAGAGCCTTGGCCTCCCCAAAGTACTGGTATGACAGGTGTGGACTGCCTCGCCCAGCCTGAAAACATTATTCTATGTGAAAGACACAAGACACAAAAAAGTCACGTATGCTTCCATATATATGAAATGCCCAGAATATGCAAATCCATAGAGATAGAAAGTAAATTAGTGGTTGCTAGGGGCTAGGAGAATGAAGGAATGGGTAATGACTGCTAATATGTATGGGTTTTTTGCGGGGAGGGGATAATGAAAAAAAATTTTAAAGTGACACATTCCAAACCTAATGAAAATGTTTTAAAATTAGATAATGGTGATGTTGTACAATCTTATAAATATACCAAAATTCACTTAATTGTATACTTTAAATGGGTGAATTTATGGTAGGTGAATTACATTGTAATAAAGCTATTTTTTAAAACCAAGTTGTCTAGCTGTCACATAGAGAATTGATTTCAGTGGGAGAAAAAGAGAAAGCAGGGAGGCTAGTTAGGAGGCTATTATAGGAAATGAGGCCAGAAATGATAGTGGCTTGGACTAGAGGGATGGCAGTGGGGACAGAGAGAAGTAAATGGATCCAAGCTGTGCCTGAGGTGGGGCTACACTACTGCAAATGCACTGGATTTGCAACCGTGCAGTAATGTTCTTACAGGGCTCTCCACTGCCAGTCTGTGCTATGCATGCCACAGATCACAGCTCTGATTGTGCCCCTGTGAAACTCAGAATTGTCCAAAGACTTTCATTATTTATGTAATAAATCCAAACTCCTCTGTCCAAGAAAAAATGGTATGGAGGGTTTTGTAATAGCTAACTGTGATAGGTAGAGGCTACAGGATTTAGAGTTATTCTTTTACAGCCCAATGCTGAGTTAGATGAAGATGTGTATATCTAAAATCAATGAGGTCAGCCAGCCCTAGAATAACTCACCCTAATCCATGACCATCCATACTCCAATCAAGAAAAAGAAGACTGAGTGTGTTTTCGTTGGAATGATGGCAAGTCTGACAGAGAAACATTCCTACCCAAGAATGAGGGACAACATGGAGTCCTCAGCTCTAGAGGCTCAGAAGATATGTTGTCATTGCTCCAGGTGGTGATAAAGCTTGGGGCATGGCTCACACTAACTAAACTCACAACAAACTGATGGAGCAACTGGAAAGACAGGTGTCAATTAACAATGAAAAATACAGTCCAGGCTCACACCTGTAACCCCAGTATTTTGGCAGGCCGAGGTGGGAGGTTGGCTTGAGGCCAGAAGGTCAAGACCAGCCTGGACAACACAGTGAGACCCTGCCTCTAATAAATAAATAAATAATCTGGATATGGTGGACCTATAGTCCCAACTACTCAGGAGGCTGAGATAGGAGGATTGCTTGAGCCTGGAGTTAAGGCTACAGTGAGCTATAATCATGCCACTGCATTCCAGCCTGGGTGATAGATGGAGACTGTGTTCCCTGTCCCCCAAAACATAAATACAGTCAGAATACCCAACTTTGAGTGTCAGCACATTCTGTGTAAGAAACTCAAGAAGATAAACTAAATTATTACCAGAAGTTTACATGATGCTGGAATCAGAGCCAAGGGAGTTGGTTGGATAGATGTTTTGTTTTGTTTTTTAAAGCAAAAACCTTTCCAAAGCTATTTTGCTTGGACTAAAATAATAATATAAAGCCAAAACTTTGTTGTTGTTGTACAATAGAGTCTGAGTCTGAGTTTAATTAGAAAGATAAAGAAATGCACATTTCTGAAAGCCTTCAAAGAAGGACATGCCCCTCATCTTTGTGGAGAGTTTCAGGTGCCTTCCCTGGCAGTCTAGCTGGGTGATAGATCAGTGTATCCTTCCCCATGGAGAGAAGATTCATAGCATCATGGTCAAGATCATGGGCTCTAGTGTCAGACTGACAGACAGATTCCACTTCATGTGACCAAGTTACCTAACCTCTTCGTGCCTATGTTTCCTCACCTATAAAATGGAAGTAATTGTGTCCCCCCAAAATTCATATGATAAAGCCCTAACTTCCAATGCGATGGTATATGGAGATGGGGACTTTGGAAATAATTAGGTTTAGATGAGGTCCTGATGATTGGATTAGTGTCCTTATAAGAAGAGACATAAGAGAGCGAGCATGCAGTCCCCTACCCTGTCTCTCTGCCATATGAGGACATATTAACAAAGTGGTTATCCGCAACCTAGGGAGCGAGGCCTCACCAGTAATTGCCTATGCTGACATCCTGATCTTGGACTTCTAGCCTCCAGGCTATGAGAAAATAAATTGCTGTTATTTAAGCCACCTAGTCTGTGGTATTTTGTTATGGCAGCTGGAACTAAGACGATCTCCCTCTCTGAGTGGCTGTTAGCAATAAACGAAATGACTCATGTCATTTAAAGCATTTAGTCTCAGGCCGAGCGAGGTGGCTCACGCCTGTAATCCTAGCACTCTGGGAGGCCAAGGTGGGAGGATTGTTTGAGCTCAGGTGTTCGAGACCAGCCCTCGCAAGAGCGAGACCCCGTCTCTACTAAAAATAGAAAGAAATTAACTGGCC